>JAMKYM010000728.1:0-45569 GCA_026541065.1 Canavalia ensiformis
TAGTCTTGGTCCTATTACTAGACCTTGTCCAATTTCTAATCTTGGTCTTGGATACTTACAAAGAATGGACAATAAAACAAACAAAAATCATACCCACACATACAACAAACGCTAATATACAACAAGCACTCACACAATTGAAGTATACACAACACATAAAAATTCAAACACAACGCACGTACAATGATTATGTACACGCATTCAACAAGCATACACTTGTATATCACATACAAACAAAGAGCATACAAAATACCCACTTATAGAAAGAGCGAAGTAAAAAAATGAAAACAATGAAGAAACACACAAACACCCAACACATTTACACACAATCATAAACAACAACATATATGCAAACACAAATATATTTTGACAACACACATAACAAGCACACAATTAACAAATACACATAGAAACCACACATATAGACATTCAAACACACCATAGAAAAAAGACAAACAAACACATGCAAAAGAACTACACATACAACAAAAGCTCACATTCAATGCACATACGTTCGTATACAATATATATACAAAGAACACACCACATACACACACTCTTTTAAATAACACACATAACAAATACACTTATACAAACAACATATGCAATATAAATATGTTTCAAAAAGCAACAAACACACAAGCATAAAAT
Organism: Canavalia ensiformis; assembly: GCA_026541065.1. Taxonomy (NCBI): domain Eukaryota; kingdom Viridiplantae; phylum Streptophyta; class Magnoliopsida; order Fabales; family Fabaceae; genus Canavalia; species Canavalia ensiformis. The sequence goes on from JAMKYM010000728.1 coordinate 652, forward strand.
GCACATAACGACAAGCCTATACACAAACACATGGATAAAGAACACACCCCTAAAAATAACAAACAACAATCCATACAAATAAAAACATATATGCATAAGCAAAATCCAAACATACTCACACATAATGAACACAACCAAACATACTCCACACATGCACACATTCAAATAACGTACACACAAAGTACGCAAACAAGTAACACACATAACATAAACAAAAAAATAAATTTACAACATAAGCAACAGATGCATACATACTTAGTCATAAAATAAAAACACACAACAAACATACACACACTTAACCGTAATTCGTAAGCCAAAACACTAATATAAAACACAACACTATATAAACAATAGCACACAACAACCATGAGCACACAGAACAAACACACAAACAAGCTAAATACACACACAGAGAGACACACACACAAACAAGTTAAATACACACACAATAAACACACGTACTCAAATAACATACATGCACACAGACAAATAAAACATAGACACACAACAACATCAGTCCTTAAGAAACATATCTAAACAAAACATACACACGTATCACATGGTACAAATTACAAAACAATATATACAACATACATACTCACAAGCATATAACATACAAATGAAAATAACCATCACTTCTAGGAAAACAACATGAACAGCACAACAAACACATATATGCAAAAACATTCAAATAACATAAAAATTATTTTCAACAAACAAATAGAAACAAAAAATATACTTACAAATAATGGAAAAGAACGGAAATAAAAAACCTACACACATACAACAAACACTCATATACCATAATCACACACACAACAAACACACTTAAACCACAGGAAAAGGACCAGTAGTATGACGATTCAATTGTAGGACCAGAACCAGGAACAATTGTATGACCTAGACCAGAACTAGTAGTAGGACAAGGGCTAGGATCTGTACATGGACATGTGTAGTAGTATAACAAGGATTTGTACTAGGACCATGACTAGTAAATGGACCAAGACCAGGATTAGTACTAGGACTAGGAACAAAGAGTAGAGCCACGACCGGGATCACTACTAGGACCAGACCAAAGAAGTAGGACCAAGACTTGGATCACTCCTAGGACTGGGATCAATAATGGGACCAAGTCCATGATTATTAATAGGATCGGCACTAGAATTAATACAAGGACCAGGAACGATACTAGGACCAGGTCCAAAAGTAGGATTTGGACCAAGATCCGTCCTGGGACAAGGACTAGTAGTAGGACCAGAAGTAGGATCAGTCAGGGACTTAAGCCAAGATTAGTACTAGGACCAGGACTAATAATGTGAGCCATGACAAGGATTAGCATTTGGTCAAGGTCTAGTAGTAGGACCAAGACTAGGACCAGGATCGTATTGGGACCAAGACCAGGATCAAGATTGGGATCGGGACCAACAATAACACCAAGACCGGGATTAGTACTAGGACCAACGCTAGTGGTAGAACGAGTAGCAAGCGATTAGTGGTGGGACTAGTTTCGAGATAAGTACTTGGACAAGGACCGTAGTAGGACCACAACCATGATGACTATGGGGACCAAGACCAGTAATAAGACGAGAAGTAGGATCAGTACTGGAAGAAGGTCCAGTAGCAGGTCCAGGACCAGGATGAGGATCAATATTGTGATAACGGCAAGGATAATTTTTGGGACCAGTTGTAGGACCAAGACCAGGATCAGTAATTGATCCACGTCTAATAGTCAAACCAGGACCCGCAACAGGACCAAGACCAAGATCAATACTAGGACCAGCATGAGTAGTAGGACAATAACTAGGTTTAGTTTTGGGACCAGATCCAACGGTAGGACCTCGACCAGGTTATGTACTAGAACCAGAACAATTAGTAGGACTAAGACCAGGATCAGCAACTACTTCATATCCAATAGTAGGACTAAGACCAGGATCGATAATTGCAAAAGATCTAGTAATAAGACCAAGACCATAGTCAATACTAGGATTAGGTCTAGTAGTTAGATCGGGAAAGAGTAGCACGTAACCAGGATCAGTACGTGGACCAAAACTAGTAGTAGCACAAGGAGCAGGATCAATACTACCACCAGGACTAGCAGTATGACCAAGACATGGACAAGGACCAATAGTAGCACCAAGACCTGGATCACTACTGCTGGTATTGTTCCATGTACTTATCTCGGTGCTAATCTATTTACCGATCCTGGTATTGGGATTGATCCTGATCATGGTTCTATTCTGGTCCTAATGCTAGTATTGATCTTATTCGTGGTGCTACTATTGGTCTTAGTCTAGGTCCTACTACTAGACCTGGTCCTGATCCTATTACTCGACCTAGTAATTGTCTTACTATTGGACCTGGTTCTATTACTGGTGTTGGTCTCGTACTGATCCTGGTTTTTATCCTACTATTGGTCCGAGTCCTGGTCCTACTACTAGTCCTTGTTCTAGTACTAATCGTGGTTTTGGTTCCATTGTTGGTCCTGGCCCCAATATTGATACTGATCCTAGCGCTATTAATGGTCTAGTCCCAATCTTTTGTTCCTTGGTTTCTGGTCTTACTTCATTGTTCTTGGTCTTGGCCCTACTACCGGTCCTTGTCTTACTCTAGTACTGGTCCCAATACTAATATTGGTCTTGGTGCTAATAATAGTCCTGGTCACAATATTCATGCTTGTCTTAGTGCTACTATTGGCCCTAGTCCCAACAGTAATCCTAGTTTTTGTCCTACTACCAGTCCTAGTCGTTCTACTGATCATGGTCCATGTATTAGTACTAATTTTGGTCCTAGACCTACTATTGGTCCCAATCTCGGTCCTAGTACTGGTCCTGGTCGTCCTTCTACTCTTAGAACTGGACCAGTTACTGATCTAGGTCCTAGCGCCCCTACTGGTCTTAGTCTTGATCCAATTATAGGTCCTGGTCTTGGATACTTACAAACAATGGACAAGAACACAAAGAAAAATCATACCATACATACAACAAACACTAATATACCACAAGCACTCACATAATTGAAGCATACACAACGTAAAAAAAAATCGCAACACAACACATGTACAATGATTATATACATGCATTCCACAAGCATACACTTATATATAACATACAAACAAAGTGCATACAAAATACCCACATATAGAAAGAGCACAAGTAAACAAACGCAAAAAATGAAGAAAAACACAAACACGCAACACATATACACAATCGTAAACAACAACATAAAAAGTGGACCATAGACAAGAAATGTATGCACAAAAACCCTTTGAAAACACACATAACAAGCACACAATTAACAAATACACATACAAACAACAAATATAGACATTCAAACACACCAAAGGAAAAAGACAAACAAACACATGCACAAGCAATACACATGCACAAACATTGAAATAACATATAAGCGTACAAAAAAAATATTTTCAACCAACAAACACCCAAAAAATTTCACTTACAAACAATAGATAATAACACATACAAAATTCATGCATGCACATGCACATACAACAAAAACTCACATTCAACATGCATATGCTTGTATAGAATATATATACAAAGAACACGCCACACACACACACCCAAAGAACATGGGAAAACAAACAAAAACAACAAAGAAACACACAAACACCTAACACATATACGCACAATCATAAAAAATGATATAAAGAAATAGACCACAGACAACAAAAATACATATACAAACACTTTTAAATAACACACACAACAAACACACATTTAACAAATACACATATATTTGAAAAAATAACAAACACACAAACATAAAATACATACAAGAACAAGCCTATACACAAATACATCAATAAAGAACACACTCCTGAAAATAAAAAAGAGCAATCCATACAAAAAAAAAAACATATATGCAAAAACAAAATCCAAACATACTCATACAAAATGAACATAACCAAATACATAGAAACATAAATCACACACACACCACAACCAATACAAAAAAACTACTCACGCACAAAAACACATACCTAGTCATAAAAATAAAACACAAACAATAACAAATATACAGAATCACTAGCAAAATAGTCCACCCATGCACACATTCAAATAACGTACACAAAAAGTATGCAAACAAGTACTCACACAACATAAAAAAAATATAAATTTACAACATAAGCAATAGATGCATACATGCTTAGTCATTAAAAAAAACATAAAAAACATACACACACTTAACCCTAAACCCTAAATCAACAAAATAATACAACCACAACACTACTTACACACTAGCATACAACAACCATGGGCTCACAGAACAAACACACAAACAAGTTTAATACACACATAGAAACACACACAAACAAGTTAAATACACACACAGAGACTAGTAAATGGACTAGGACTAGGACCAGGACCAAGACCAGTAGTAGGACCAAGACCAGGATCACTCCTAGGACCGGAATCAATAATGGAACCAAGTCAATGATTAATAGTAGGACCAGCCCTACAATTAATACAAGGACCAGGATGAGAATCAGGACTAGGTGTAAAAGTAGGACTAGGACTAGGATCTGTCCTAGAACAAGGACTAGTAGTAGGACCAGAAGTAGGATCAGTACAGGGACTTGAACCAGGATTAGTACTAGGACTAGGACCAATAACAGAACCATGACAAGGATTAGCATTTGGTCAAGGTCTAGTAGTAGAACAAAGACCATGACCAGGATCAATATTGCGATCAAGACCAGGATCATTATTTGGACCAGGCCCAACATAAGCACTAAGACCGGGATTAGTATTAGGACCAGGGCTAGTGGTAGGACCAGGAGCAGTAGTGGTAGTAGTAGTAGTAGGACCAAGACTAGGATCAGTACTAAGTCCTAGACTAGTACTAAGACAAGGATCAAGATCAGTTCTTAGACTATGATTAGTAGTGGGACTAGTTCTTAGATAAGTACTAGGACAAGGACCCAAAGTAGGACCACAACCATGATTAGTACGGGGACCAGGACCGATAATAAGACGAGAAGTAGGGTCAGTACTAGAAAAGGTCTAGCAGCTGGTCTAGGACTAGGATAAGGATCAGTATTAAGACAAGGGCAAGGATAATTGTTGGGACCAATAGCAAGACAAGGACCAGGATCAGTATCCAGGTCTAATAGTCGAACCAGGACCAGTAATAGGACCAACACCAAGATCAATACTATAAGCAGAACGAGTAGTGGGACGAGGACTAGGTTTAGTTTTGGGACCAAATCCAGTGGTAGGACCTCAACCAGGTTAAGTACTAGAACCAAGATAATTAGTAGGACTAAGACCAAGATCAGTAACTGCTCCATATCAAAATGTAAGACTAAGACGAGGATCAGTAATTACAAGAGATCTAGTAGTAAGACCAAGACCACGGTCAATACTAGGACTCGGTCCAGTAGTTGGATCAGGACCAAGATAAGTATCAGGACCAGGACCAGTAATAGCACAAAAACCAAGATCAGTACTTGGACCAAGATTAGTAGTAGCACAAGGAGCAGGATCAGTACTACCACCAAGACTAGTAGTAGGACTAGGATTAGTACTACTAGTAGTGTTCCCAGTACTTATCCTGGTGGTGATCTATTTACCGATCCTGATCTTGGGATTGATCCTAATCATGGTCTTATTCTGGTCTTGATGCTAGTATTGATCTTATTTGTGGTGCTACTATTGGACCTGGTCATGGTCCTATTACTCAACCTGGTCATAGTCTTACTATTGGACCTAGTTCTATTTATTGGTCCTAGTACTGATCGTGGTATTTGAACTACTATTGGTTCGAGTCCTAATCCTACTACTAGTCTTTGTTCTAGTATTGAACGTGGTTCTGGTGCCACTACTGGTGCTGGTCACAATATTGATACTGGTCCTAGTGCTATTAATTGTCCTAGTCCCAATAGTATTCTTGGTATTGGTCTTACTCTTGTTCCTGGTCCTAGCCCTCCTACTGGTCCTTGTCCTACTCTAGTCCTGGTGCCAATACTAATATTGGTCCTCGTGCTAATACTAGTTCTGGTCCCAATATTCATGCTCGTCTTAGTACTACTATTGGCCCTAGTCCCAATAGTGATCTTGGTTTTGGTCCTATTATTGGTCCTAGTCATTCAACTAATCCTGGTCCATGTCCCAGTACTAATCTCTGTCCTAGACCTACTATTGGTCCCAATCTTGGTCCTAGTATTGATCCTGGTCCTCATTCTACTCTTAAAACTAGACCAATTACTGATCTAGGTCCTAGTCCCACCATTGGTCTTAGTCTTTGTCCAATTACAGCTCGTGGTCCCTGGACTGATACTGGTCCTGGTCCGAGTGCTGGACATGGTCCCAGTACTGATCCGTGTCCTAATCTTACCACTGGTCCTACTACTAGACACTGTCCCAATACTAATCCTGGTCCTGGATACTTATAAACAATGGAACACAAAACAAAAAACAAATCATACCCACACATACAACAAACGCTAATATACAACAACCACTCACATAATTGAAGCATACAAAAAAAAATATTCCCAACACAACACACGTACAACGATTATACATATGCATTAAACAAGCATACACTTATATATAACATACAAAAAACTGCATACTAAATACCCACATATAGAAAGAATACAAGTAAACAAACGCAAACAATGAAGAAAAACATAAACATGCAACACATATATACACAATCATAAACAACAACATAAAAAAGTGGACCATAGACAAGAAATGTATACACAAAAACTTTTTGACAACACACCTAACAAGCACACAATTAACAAATACACATACAAACAACAAATATAGACAGTCAAACACACCATAGAAAAAAGAGAAACAAACACATGCACAAGCAATACACATGCAGAAACATTGAAATAACATAAGCAAACAAAAAAATTATTTTCAACCAACAAACACCTAAAAAAATTCACTTACAAACAAAAGTCATACATGCATATACAACAAAAACTCACATTCAGCATGCATATGCTTGTATACAATATATATACAAAGAACACACCACATACACACACACAAAGAACATGGGAAAATAAACAAAAACAACATAAAAACACACAAACACCTAACACATATACGTACAATCATAAAAAAATGATATAAAGAAATAGACCAGACAATAAAAATACATATACAAACACTTTTAAATAACACACATTTAACAAATACACATATATTTGAAAAAATAACAAACACACAAACATAAAATACATACAAGAACAAGCCTATACACAAATACATCGATAAAGAACATACCCGAAAATAAAAAATAACAATCCATACAAAAAAAACATATATGCATAAACAAAATCCAAACATATTAATACATAATGAACATAACCAAATACACAAACATAAATGACACACCCAACACACAACCCATACAAAAGAAAACTACCCATGCCAAACACATATACTTAGTCATAAAAAAATAACACAAACAGTAACAAATATACATAATCACTAACAACATACTCCATGCATGCACACATTCAAATAACTTACACACAAATTACGCAAACAAGTAACACACATAACATAAAAAAAAAAAAAATTTACAACATAAGCAACAGATGCATACATACTTAGTCATAAAATTAAAACACACAACAAACATACACACACTTAACCGTAATTCGTAAGCCAAAACACTAATATAAAACACAACACTATATAAACACTAGCCCACAACAACGATGAGCTCATAAAACAAACACACAAACAAGTTAAATGAATACATAGAGACTAACACAACAAACACACATATTCAAATAAAATACATGCACACAAACAAATAAAACATAGACACATAAAAATATCACTCCTAAACAAACATATCTAAACAAAACATACATACGTATCACAGGGTACAAATTACAAACAATATATACGACATGCACACTCACAAGAACATAACATACACATACAAATAACCATCACTTTTAGACAAACAACCACCACACACGAACAACACAACAAACAAATATATGCACAAACATTCAAATAACATAAATGTACAAAAAATTTATTTTCAACCAACAAATAGAAATAAAAAATACACTTACAAAGAACACAAACAAAAAACATACACACATACAACAAAAACTCATATACAACAAGCATACACATAATTCAAGCTTACACAACTCATGTAAAATAATTATATACAGACATTAACAAGCCTACAAACAAACAACATACAAAATACACATACAAAGAACACAAGAAAACAAGCACAAACAACAAAGAAACACACATGCACACAAACTTAAACACCTAACACATATGCACATAATCATAAAATACAACATAAAGAAGTGGAGCTCAGACAACAAATGCATACATAAATACTTTTAAACAACACACATAACCAGCACACAATTAACAAATACACATACAAACAACATATATAGACATTTAAATGTACAACATAAAGAATACAAACAAACACATGCATAAGCCATAGACATGCACAAAGTTCAAATACTAGGACCAAGACTAGGATCAATACTTGGACCAGGACCAGTAGTAGGACGAGGACTAGTATTAGTTTTGGGACCAGATCCAATGGGAGGACCTGGACCAGGTTAAGTACTAGAACCAAGACAATTAGTAGGACTAAGACCAGGATCAATAATTGCTCCACATATAATAATAGGACTAAGACCAGGATTACTACTTGAAAAAGGGCCAGTAGTAGGACCAAGAACACGATCAGTACTGGGACTAGGTCCAATAGTTGGACTAGGACCAGGATAAGTACAAAGACCAAGACCAGACCAAGAGTAGTAGCACCGAACCAAGATTAGTAGTAGCACAAGATGCAAGACCAGTACTACCACCAGGACTACTAGTAGGATTAGGACTAAGACCAAGACCTATGGTAGCATAAGGACCAAGATAAGTACTATTGGTATTGTTCCCAGTACTTATCCTAGTGTTGGTCTCATTACTGATACCGTTCTTAGGATGATTCGGTCATGGTCCTACTACTGATCTTGATGCTAGTACTCATCCTACTATTTTTCCTGGTCCTGGTCTTACTACTAGACTTGGTTGTAGTACCGATCCTAGTGCTACTACCGGTGTTGGTCCCAGTATTGATCCTAGCTCTTGTCTTACTACTGGTCCTAATCCCAACATTGATGTTGGTCCTAGTGCTACGACAAGTCCTAGTTCCAATAGTGCTCCTGGTTCTAGTCTTACTCCTGGTCCAGGTCCTAGTACTAGGCCTTGTCCTACTACTAGTTATGGTGCCAACACTAATCCTGGTCCTGGTGTTAATATTGGTCCTAGTCCCAATATTGATGCTCGTCCTAGTGCTACTACTGGCCTTAGTCCCAATAGTGATCCTGGTTCTGGTCCTACTATTGCTCCTGGTCGTAGTACCAATCCTAGTTCATGTCCTAATACTGATCTTGGTCATGGACCTATTATTGGTCCCAGTGCTGGTCTTAGTGCTAATCCTAGTCCTCCTTCTACTCTTAGACCTAGACTTGTTACTAATCCAGCTGCTAGTCCTAGTATTGATCTTGGTCCCAAGATTAATCCTGGTCTTGGTCCTAATAGTGATCCCAATCTTGGTTACTTACAAATAATGGATAAGAACCAAAACAAAAATAATACCTACACATGCAACAAACGGTAGTATACAACAAGCACTCACACAATTGAAGCATACTCACCACAAAAAAAAAAATAAAATCCAAACACTACTATAAAAACACAATACTTACAATGATTATATACACGCATTCAACAAGCACACATTTGTATATAACTTACAAACAGAGCAAACAAAATACCCACAGATAAAGGACACAGGCAAACAAACGCAAACAATGAAGAAACACACAAACTAAAAACACATATAGACATTCAAACACACCATACAAAAAACACATACAAACACATGCACAAGAAATACAAACACACGCACAACACACATACTTAGTCATAAAAAAAAAACACAAACAGTAACAAATATACATAATCACTAACAACATACTTCACACATGCACACATTCAAATCACGTACGCAAAAAGTATGCACAAAAGCAACACACACAACATAAAAAAAAATATAAATTTACAACATAAGCAATAGATGTATACACACTTAGTCATAAAATAGAAACACACAACAAACATACACACACTTAACCCTAAACCCTAAATCAACAAAATAATACAAACAGAAAACTACTTACACACTAGCACACAACAATAATGAGCACTTAGAACAAACACACAAACAAGGTAAATACACACATAGAGACACACACAAACAAGTTAAATACAAACACAGAGACTAACACAACAAACACACATACTCAAATCACATACATGCACATAGAGAAATAAAACATAGACACACAAAAACATCACTTCTAGACAAACATATCTAACCAAAACATACACATGTATCATAGGGTACAAATTACAAAAAATATATACAAGATACACACTCACAAGCACATAACAAGCACATACAAATAACCATGCCTTTTAGACAAACAACCACCACACACGAACAACACAACAAACACATACAAGTGATAAACGTACAACAAATTTATTTTCAAAAAACAAATAGAAACAAAAAATAGAAAAGAACAGAAACAAAAAAAACTACACACATACAACAAGCACTCATATACAACAAGCACATACACAATTGAAGCATACACAACACAAATGTACAAACAGAACACACTAGAATAATTATATATATGCATTTAACAGGCATACACTTGTATATAACATACAAACAAAGAGCATACAAAATACACGCACAAAGAACATAGGCAAACAAGCACAAAAAAAAACACAAAAACACCCAACACATATACACATAATCATAAAAAAAAATAGCACAAAGAAGTGGAGCTCACACAACAAATGCATACACAAATACATCTAAACAACACACTTAACAAGCACACAATTAACAAATACACAAACAAACAATATATATAGACATTCATACGTACAACACAAAACACCCATACAGAAGCAATACACATGCATAAACATTCAAATGACATAAACGTAAAACAACTTTATTTTCAACCAATAAACCAAAAAAATACAGTGACAAACAATAGACAAGAACACAAACAAAAAACATACGTACACAACAAACACTCAAATTCAACATCCATACACTTGTATACAAGATACATACAAAGAACACACAACATACACACATAGCGAACACATGCAAACAAACATAATCAACGAAGAAACACACACAAACACCCAACACATATATACACAATCATAAAAAATGACACCAAGAAATAGACCACAAACAATAAAAATACATATATAAACACTTTTAAATAACACACACAATAAACACACAATTAAGAAATACACATACACAAACTACATATATAAACAACAAACTCAAAAAAACCACTCACACACAACATATTTACTTAGTCATAAAAGAACAAACACAAAGAGCAACAACAACAAATATACACAATCAGTAACAACATACTCCACACATGCTCACATTCAAATAACGTACACACAAAATACACAAAAAAGTAACACACACAACATGCATTAAAAAATAAATTTACAACATAAGCAACAGATGCACAGACACTTAGTAATAAAAGGAAAACATACAACAAACATGCACACAAATAAACCACATACGCACCTATTAACAAAAAAATAAAAGCATACATACCTAATCAACATATACAAAGACACACTCAAACAATATCTACACAAAAAAAAAGCATACAAACACATTTCATACCACACAACAATCATGTGCACAAATAATAAACACAAAAACTACAACCATACACACCTATTTATAACAAGCGCATGCACAACCATGTGCGGTCACACTCTACAAATATGCATAATTCAAGTAACAAACATAAAACAAAAACATGAATTGTGTAATACCCCACACATGGCGTGATCACTCATAATTGAGAAGTAAACCTCTCCATACACATATTTACAGACATCAAAACACACAAGAGATAAACACCTAGCACACAACTCACTCAACACATATTGAACTCACCAACCTACAAAAATCATTAAGAGTAAAGTCTCAAAGTCCTTAATATCCACAATATTTAAAGAAAGTTATAAACACCTAAAGAGAAAAGTTAGGAAAACATACCTGGCTCCCTTCAACCTCACAAAACAAAATAAAAACACAAGTTAGTGCTACTAATTTCTAAAATCTCAAATAACACCTAACACCCCTATATGTCTCTAATCATGCACAAGCCATACACTCCACACACTTGGTGAGTATCCTACACCAAGTTAGTATAAGTCCACAAGTCTTATTCACTTGGTGAGTATCCTACACCAAGTTAGTATAAGTCCACAAGTCTTATTTGACACACAAATTGCAAAAAGAAACATTACAAAGTAAGAAAACCTACTTACAAGCATCTAAGATTTACAAGAATTTGTAACCTACTACAACGAAATTCTAAAAAGCTTTACAATGGTTAAATTTGAATTTTAACTTTTTTAATTTATTACAATAATGATCCAGTCTTCAAGTATCTTCAATTATCCTTGTTTCCTTTGGATCCAAGGTGCACCTGCATGATATAAGAGAAGAAAACTTTTCTTTCCAAACACAAGGAAAGGTTCGAGATTTAAATTAAGTTGTTCCTTCCCTCTCTAAGTTTTTATGTGTGATGGTTATATGTATATCGGTTTATATGTTGTGTGTTTATATAAGTTGTATGTGTGCCTATTGTATGTGTACGATGTACATGAGTTTGATGTTTGTGTACTATTTTTGTGTGCCATTTTTGTGTGCCGGTTAGAGTTTTTCGTAAGTTTGTGTATGCATGTGTTTATGTAAGTTGTATGTGTATGATGTACATCAGTTTGTGTTTTGTGTACTATTTGTATGTGCATGTTATAGTTGTTCGTAAGTTTGTTGATTGTGTGTTCGTTGTTTGTGTATGCATTTGTTTATGTAAGTTGTATGTGTGTGTGGTGTATGTGTATGATTACATGAGTTTGTTGGTTTGTGTACTATTTGTGTGTGCATGTTATAGTTGTTCGTAAGTTTGTTGATTGTGTGTTCGTTGTTTGTGTATGCATGTGTTTATGTAAGTTGTATGTGTGTGTGTTGTATGTGTATGATGTACATGAGTTTGTGTTTTGTGTACTATTTGTATGTGCATGTTATAGTTGTTCGTAAGTTTGTTGATTATGTGTTCGTTGTTTGTGTATGCATGTGTTTATGTAAGTTGTATGTGTGTTGTATGTGTATGATGTACAAGAGTTTGTTGTTTTGTGTACTATTTGTATGTGCATGTTATAGTTGTTCGTAAGTTTGTTGATTGTGTGTTCGTTGTTTGTGCATGCATGTGTTTATGTAAGTTTTATGTGTGTCTATTCTACGAGAAGTTTATGTCTATGTGAGTATTATCTCAACGCTCAACCACAGGTATAATAAACATAAATGCTATGAAAAAATAGTAGGCAAAATATTATATTCGTTTTATGAAAATAGAAAAATATACATAATTGAACCTGATGTGGAGTAGGCTGCCCTTCAAGTCTTCAAAGTCAAAACTCGAACACTGTAAACTTAGATGTTTCAATCTCTAGCCAATGATTAACAACTAGAAAAAAAAAAGGGGTAAAGCACACAAAACATTTGATTTAACATGCAAGTACATATTGTCTCCAACTTCATTTCACCAATTAAAAAGTTTAAAATTGCATATAATAAAAAATGTCATCATGAATGCATAAAACATAAAATAAGCTGGAAGAATTTTATAGCAAAAAACACAAGATTATAAAAGCTTGTATATACATGCTTAAGATAATAAATTAAGGAATTAAAAATAGGTTATAAATAATACATATATCTCCACACAAAAATGTCCAAACAACCATTGTAATAGCTAAACCACATAATCAAAAAATCATGAAACAACACCACCATATAAAAATAGTCACAATAGATAATTTAATTGTTACAACTTGCATCACCCTCAATGTGGGAAATTATTAAAACATAAAAGGAAAAAAAGTTCCAAAAAGAATATATTCCATCATTTAGTTTTTAATTTTGATCGCATAAAAAAAAGATTTCAATCTTTGCATAAAGTCTTAAAAGAATAATTACAAAAATAACTATTTATAACTATAAACAAGAAAATAATATATTAGATACAGAAAAATTACTTGTTACTATAAACAATAAAATAATATATTAGGAAATAAAATATAATAAAATAAATTAATATTATTTTATTATTAACAAACAGTTTAAAAACATAAATAAAAATAACAATGTAAATTAAGAAAATTTCATAACATATAATATATTTATTAGATCAACAAATATATATTTCAACAATAAGATTTAGGATGACTAATATCAAAAATTAAATTAAGCAGTAAAAACTTGAATTGCCAATATTCACCAAACAATAAGGCTATTAAAAACTTGATGCAATGTAATAAATTTATGCACATGTCATAGATATGGCTTACTATGTTTTCCATTTGGAGTGAAGTGTAAGATGGTTAACCACGAAATTGACGTGAAGAAGAATGAAGATGGTATTTACCAGTGGATGGAGCTGCATTTACCCCTTTGATTATGAGAAAATATGCGTTTATAGCTTCCACTGTTGGCCCCTGGAACTGCCCATTGACAGTGATTCACTGGTAGGTCACCTCTTCTCCACACAGTAGCAGATACTCATTCTTTCCATATTCTTCCATCCTGATGATTCGAGAACAAGATTTAAAAATCCTAAAACTAGATGGTTATAAATTAAGGAAACTCAACCACCCCTGGAGGGTTCAACAAACAGAAAGAAAGGCAATCACATATAAACTATCTCTATGCATTTTCAACCATTTCCAAACTTTAATTCAGGTTTCCACTTTCCTTCCCAAAAGGTTAACAATAAATAACTAATAGTAGCTGTGTAGTAACTGACTCACTTGCTCTCCAACAACCACAACTTTGTTAAGAGCATAAGATGAACAGAAATCCAAAGGAAAGATAACTCAAGCACCAATTCCATCTTGCCAAGGTGTGTCTAGTATTTTCAAACTGACGTGCATAAGTGGCCTAACTATCCCATGCTTGTTGATTGTAGTGACAGTAATATGTCACATGGATTCACATCATGAATTAAAAAAAAAGAAGACTTATTTTAGAAAACAAACCATGGAATTCCTATAACTGCATCCAATAACATCATGGTCAGTTATTTATGCAATTATGTTTGTGCTTCCTAAATAGTTGCTCTAAATAATCTTACTCAAATAGTAAAAATGAAATCCTTCTAGAAAAGTTGTTTGAATTTCACCAAATCCATTGATTGGTCCCCTGTCTTGATAACTTTCTTTCGTTTCTAGCTTTAACAATTGACTAAAAAATTTCACTATATTATTGTATTAATTAACATGAAAAATAAATAAATTTATGAATATAAAATATCAAGTCTGGTCAGCAGAAGACAAAAGACTGATCTCATAAATAATATCTCATAAGACCTGCTTTGTATAACTACGCAACTATATTTTAATTAGGCATGACATACAAACCAATTAAATGCAGGTTAAAAACTTGTGTCCAAGTCAATCTAGTTCATAGAAAATGCTACATATTCAGGCTAAAAACAACAATATAAATTACGTCTTTACTAACTAATGCTCTAAAATTTAAAGGCAAATGGTTACTCAATAGTCCTAAAGACAATAGATATATAGCAAAGTTGTATAAATTATACATTATCTATAGCATGAAACAAAAATCTCAAATGAAAAATAGATATATAAATAGGGAAGTTAAATGAGACCCTCCTAACTGATGTACCTTGGCAATGGTTGTTTGGAAAAATCATAAAGATAACTTTTAGATGGAGCAAAGTACTTGGGGAAGCCCCATATGGTCGGTAGTTCTGGTAAGTGTAGGAGTATATATGTCATAATTGGCATTTCCTACACTATACTTTTGAGTTATTATTTGAGGGACCCTCCACTGCAATGCCCAGTCCTTCACAGAAGCTTCCCTTTCAACCGCTGCATTCTCAAATTAACACCTCCTCAACTTATTTAATTTTACTAAACAATATTTAGCCAAACATCTGAACTCTTAATTTACCAATGTAAATATGAGGATTTTAATTATCTAAAGCCATATTAAGAGTGTTTGCGTCAGACATTGCCAATAAATTGATTTCATACTGATCATTGATCAATTGTTTTTTATAGTGAGTTATATATATAGTGTTAATCACAGAACAATTTTTGTAGAAATTATAGTAATGTTAAAAAACTTTTAATAATAGCTAATGTTGTAATACATGCACATCAAAATATTAAAACTACAAACTGTACCAAACAGAGCCTTTTATATGGGATTAAGTAAATAGGAAGGCAATAGAATTTGAATACCTTGTGGGTGGGTCACCGCATATGTGTCAATCTTGTTCTGAGTTTCCATAGAACTATCCCAAAAATTAGGTATACTCCACTACCACAACAGAAAAAGAAAAAAAAAATCAAAATTTTCATCCTCAAGAATCAATAAATGTCCACAACAACTAACCCACTAACCCAATTTTGATGACCAACCTTCTTTGGAAGCGGAAGGGTGGAACAGAGCAGAGTCAATGTTGATTTGTGCTCTGTTTCTTTGTTCTCCTCCAAAAGCAAAAACATCAAGAAAGCATTTCTTGGTGGGTCAATAATTCTTGATCAAGAAATAGGTAATGCTGATGGCGGTGGTGGACGAGGAAGGTGACGGGACGCTTGCCGGTGGCCTTCCAATGAGGAGACGCTGCAAATGCAAATGTTGTTTGAAGGGAGAGCTTTATACTGTTGTTTGCAATTTGGAGGGAGAGCTTTATACTGTTGTTTGAAGGGAGAAGAAAGCATTCTGAGGTCGTTTGCAATTGGAGGGAGAGCTTTATACTGTTGTTTTTCCTAAGCTACATAAGGAAGGTCATGCTCATCAAACCTCCCATTTCCCTTGCTAATAGGCACGCTCACATGCAAAGACATATATAATTTTAATTATCATATATTATATCAATATTTTATTACATCTTAAAATCTTTCTTCTATTATATATAATTGTTTGAAGGCCTCATGTCTCAAATCTTAATTCTCACGTTACGCAGAGAAGGTTATGTGGATACTAGCCGTGTAGATATAAAGTAATGAGTGTTGCTGTTTTGTGATGTTTGATGGAAAGAAAGATACAATAAAAACAATATTAATTACTGTTCATGTAAATTCATTAGTGTAGTATATGCTTCCATAAGACTTCCAATAATAATGATTTATTGAAAACATGAGGTGGGGTGAAAACATAGTTCTAATTTGTTTCAATGTGGTTGCCTTAATTGTAGAAATGTTAGTCTTAACATCTATGTTATATTTTTGTGAATATGTTTCGTGACAAAACCTTGTTCCCAAAATTTGAGGGAGATTAAAATCTAAGTTTGGGATTTCTTTCTAACTTTTGTACCTCTTTGTTTAGATTTAAATTATTTTGTAACTTTGGGTTTGGATTTAAAAACTTTGTTGTTGGATTACTTCATGTCACAACTTCAGGTTATTTAAGCATGCTCTTTATCACATGATCAAAGTTTGTAAATATGTAAAACAAAAGTTATTTGAAAAATAAAAGAGTGATCAGATTAAATATTATTAAATCTAATTGCTTATTAAAGTTTGAATAATGCAAAGATCCAAAATTGCTAATAAAAAAATGAGATCAAAATAAGTGTTATTCATATTAATTTTATACATATTCAATAATCAAACCTTTTTTAAATGTAAAAAAAATATTTTAAATTAGTAAAAAATATGAAACCGATTTAATTTCAAAAATTTAAAATTAGATGATCTAACTATTGATTAAATCACTATTAATTAAATAATATTAAAAAATATTTATAATATATATTTTATTAAAATATATATAATAAAATATATTATTTATAATTATGAAACTTGAACCGAATTGATCGGTTGGAGTAATTGAACTAAAACCAGAAGTTAATATGGATCATTTGAGTTACACAATCATTTTAACAAAAAATCAATAAGAAACCGAAAAAATTCATAAAAATCCAATCTATATATAAATAAAATTTTTGTAAAAATAAATAAATTTATGTTATGTCTTATTTAATCTATGTAAAACTTAATTTTTAAAAATTTAGAATATATGTACTTTTTAGTTTGTAATAATGTAAGTTATATATGTAAGATTAAATAAATATAATATAATTTTAATATTTTTAAAAATAGTTAAAATATTATTTTATATAAATTGATTTTTTACCGATTTTGATTGTTCATAAATTTATTATTTTTTAAATAATTTTTTAATTTAAATTATTTGAGAAGGTAACCAATTTCAATCTAACCGATACAATTGAAACCAACTTTTGTAACATTGTTAAAATAAAGTTTTCCTTAACTTTTGTTTATTAAGTAAGTGGTTACCAAAGAAAATTGTAGTATTATGCTAAACTAAAATATTTAAGATTGGTTATATTATTTGATCTTTTAACAATTAAGCAATTATTTTTTTATAGTGAAAAATTATATGATCTAATTGAAAACAACTTAAAAACATATATTTCAACTAAATAAATAAAATGTAATTAATTTTATATGTATCAAGAAAAATTGTTTATGGACATGGAATTTTGGAGATATAATTAAGAATCAATAAAATGGTTGGAATTGAAAAGAAAAAATACTTAATCAAAAGATTGAGAAAAAAGTGTAAGTATTTACAAATTATTTTTACATTTACATAATTTAAAAATTAGGTAAATATTAGGAAAGAATTTACAAAAAAAAATTTATAAGGGTATGAAATCTGATGATATAAATTATCAAATTATTGCATGTTTATTTTAACTTAATCCTAGAGAATTAATTAATTTTTACTTTAAAAAATTCTCCCTCCCAAAAAGCTAAACCAAACATTCTTAGTAACCTAACACAAATCACATTATATGGTTAATAAAGCAACCATCAATTGAATAAAATAATAATAATAATTATTTTACCACAAATCACATTATATGGTTAATAAAGCAACCAACAATTTTGTTATATATCACAAATTCATATCACAAATTGAAACTTTTTACATAAGTAATCAACACTTACAATAAACACTGTTGTTCTTGATTTTGTTTAATGGAGTTTCATGGGTTATGAGGATTTGATCTAAAGTGCAGCTATTTCTAGAGTGATAGAGTGGGAAATGCCTTGAAAAGAGAATGTTTGGGCCATTATTTTAAGTCAACTAATACTTAATATGGAATAACTAGTCTAACACATTAGAAAACAGTATTAAGTAGCAAATGTAGAATAAAACTTAAATGTAAAAGAGGTGCATTAGACTGAAATTATATTTGATTTAACAAATACTAATCATCGGTTAGCTCTTTCACTAATGACTAAACATGCTTGAGAATGAAAGAAGGAATGTAAACTAGTCTAGAATAAGTATTATGTTAAGGAAAATCTTAGACTTTGAAGGTGAAATATTTGCTATGATTTGCCAAGAAAAATGATGTTACAATAAATAAGTAAATAATATATATATAATATATAAATAAAAAAAACTGATTCTAAAAAATAATAATAATCTTTGAAATAGTAAAAAATAGAAAATAATGAGAAAAGAAGTGAAATGAAAATCTTAATTTTTCTGTTTTTGGAAAGTTTGCAAAGAAGGACAAAAGAAAAAAAGCCAAAGTAAGTTTATTTGCAAAGAAGGACAAAATCAACAAATCAAAACACTCTGAGCCTATATAAAGACAAAAGGCGAGAATGAAGAAGGGCTTTTTCTTTGGAGGGCTTAGGATGAAAGAAAAGAGAGATTGATTTTCGGAAACGTTAAGAGTCTTTGGAACTCAAGCGCTGGAAATCGGCGTTGGAACTCAATCAGATTCAAGAAAACGAGGTAAGCATAATCGAACACATCAAGTCTCTGGATACTGTTCTTGCATGAAAACCAGAATTTTTGTTTAAGCCTGGTTCGCGTATGGCTGTATTCACCTTGAGCGTGTAATTGAACACATTCGATCATGAAACCAAGGCTTTGATCTTGGATAGCACATGAATGTGAGTTAATGAGGTTGATATATTTGCATGAATGTGAGTCAATGAGATTGGTATATTTGCATGAAAAGTGTTCGAGAATGGTTAACGCGTTTACTTTTTAGAAATCTTGTTGGGATATAGGGAATGAATTGATATATAAAATCTTGATTTCTGTTCATGCCTACCTTATTCTCCTACGGTTGGGATTGAGAATCATTCCCTACATACATCATTCAACATAAAGGTAAATTATGAGCTATGATAATGCTAGCATTCGTTTTGGGGATCAAGAATCATCAAGAATTATCGGCTCTAGTTCTTGTGTGAATCTAGCTCGACTAGGAGTGGTCGAGATGAGGATCGAGATGCCCAAATACGTTAGTCGCAAAGTATTAAAACGATATGCCACCATAATCATGATAAGTCAGCGAGATTCTTATGGCAATATCGAATCAGGTGATGGTCATCCTCGATCTTGTCTCGTAGCATATGAACTAACCTTGAGGACAAGCCAATACACTGAGTAAATCGTCCCCCACCAATGTAGTTGCTGCTGCCCAAATTATCTGCAACCAGTTGGCTATTCTTTAGCCCTTGACTGATTGGTTCCCATTGAGGCAAATGCTTCTATCCTCTGAAACAAGGACCAATGCACGGGGCTCGGTGAATGTGCCATTTACCAAAGGTGAAGCCATTTAGAGTTGGCTAAATTCATATTGGCAAACCATCAATTTTGGGAGTCATTTTCTGTTAAACAAACTGATATCTATAAGAACTCCCTCAAATTTAAAACAAACCTCTTCCCTAAGGTATAAGGGTGTAAAGTCTTCAAGAGTAAAATCCAATATGCTCATTGTCAAAGCGAGAATCGTGTGTATCTTGCCTTTGCTTCCAAGCCTTGCTGAATCCTCCCTCAACGATCCTCGATATACCACAACCAAGCCCAAGTAAGCAGGACATCCAAAGAAAATCACGGAGCCATCTCATACCCAAGCAGTATCCTAGAGTGTGTTAGAGTCATTAATTTAAGTTTCACTCGAAAAAGGGAGCTCCTTATGGTTAGGGACGCCCCATACGCACCCTCGCATCCAAATTCCCAGCCATGCACGAGTCATGTCTCTTATAAGCTCAGGAGTAGTCAAATTCTCGAGAGGCGAACATCGAGAGATAGCAGGTGTCCCGGAGTAGGAGGGTGAGGGCGAGTTCGATCAACAATATGTGCATGCATATGGTCTTGAACTTCTTGCTTCTTCGTTGTAGTGATGAGGTTCTCATCCTCCGAAATATGGAGATCTGAGAATGAGGAGGTATGCTTAGATTTATCAGGCTTTAAAACTAGGAGGCAAGCGTATATGGGAGGATCTATCCTTCGCTGAAGGTCGGATGATCATAAGGTCGGTTGGGATGAAGGTCAAAGTTACTTAACCCGGACCATATCCTTAGTTTGGTGGCCATAATTTTGACCTCTACACATAGTTTTAGCCTATTATACTATGTAAGTCAAAACATAACTAAAACCAGGAGAGTTGCATTACCACCTCAGAATTTCATAAAGGATATAGGCCTAAAGAAAAGAGGGAGTTTGGACGTTCAACTTGGTTGTATGCATCTACATTTCATTATATCCCTTGTCTGATCTCCTCTGCTCCCTGATAAAAATCAGTTTCATCACCTCCCTTTCTTGCTTCTCTCGAGCCATTGCCATGCCATAATTGGGTCTCTTTTCGGCCTCAACCGGTATACAACAAGGAGCATGTTGTGGCCAATTAGCAAAATTTGTGACAATTAAATCTCAGTGTGGCTTAATTTCAGGTTAAAAAAAAAAAAAAAAAACAGTTTCAATGTGCACACCATTAAGGGGCATTCGTAGGGCCTGTGGCAATGACCTATAAGACCCCATCTGTCATCTGGGTAAGGCTGCTGGTACATATGCTCTATCCCGAGCCATAACCTCTGCATTAGGCTATTTTTCTCTCTGATGGAAGCTCGATCAGGCTGATCCAACATATTCAGGTGAACACTGAATATGGCAGGAGGCCAACCAGTAAGTGGTGCGCCTTGCTTAGTGAGTTTCTAGATATATGGAGTACTCTAAATGAAGAATGGCGGGGAGAAGGTTTGGTTTGGGCTCCTAAAGTGGTGGCATGTAGGTGCGGTTAACTTTTTGTGAGCATCGAAATTCATACAAATTCATGCAAGGGCTAGGGATCCCTTTTAATAAGAGTGGAAGGATGTTACCCCAGTGGGCGGTAGGCACGAGTGGTTGGAGCGCCTGCCTATATCCTCCGGGTCACCCCTTCGAACCTCAGCGGGGCAAACCTTTAAATTTTTCCCATTTGAACCTAGCTGCCTAAAATTCCTAAACCACCTGGGGAATTCCACAAATTCCCAACCGGTCCCTGCCAGTTAAACACCTAAACCGCCCTTAGGTAATTCCATAAATTCCCAGTAGGTCCCTGCCCTAGAAAATTACCACACCGCCTGGTCATTTTCCTAAATACCTGTTCTGTCCCAGCCTTGAAATTACCA
Source organism: Canavalia ensiformis (assembly GCA_026541065.1). NCBI lineage: Eukaryota > Viridiplantae > Streptophyta > Magnoliopsida > Fabales > Fabaceae > Canavalia > Canavalia ensiformis. The sequence goes on from JAMKYM010000728.1 coordinate 23,319, forward strand.
CACGCCCCCTATCAAATTCCAAAATTCCCAGTGTGTCCTGCTCTTAAAATGACCATACCGCCCTTGGTCAATTCACCTAATCCTATTCTGTCCTCCTTTCGGAAAATAAACAAAAAAATATATATAAGAATTAAATAAAATTTCAGAAAATAAAGAAAAATATAGAAAATTTAAGAATTAAATAAAAATTTCAGAAAATAAAGAAAATATAGAAAATTTAGGAAATTAAATAAAAATTTCAGAAAATAAATAAAGACATAGAAAATTTAGGAAATTAAATAAAAATTTCTGAAATAAATAGAAATCAAAGAAAACTAAAAAACATTAGAAAATTCAAAAAATTCATAAATACTAATAAACAGTCAAAATTCATAAAATTTATAAAAATACAGAAAATTCTGGAAATACGGTAAAAAAAAAAAAAAAAAAAAAAAAAAACAGAAATTTTTTTTTATTTACACTCAAACTTTCTTTTATTCAAAGATTGATGCTTTCTATAAAATATTTCTGTTTCGAAAATTTAAAAAGGATCTTTTCCAAATATTTTAGGATCTCCAAGTCTCACTTGATAGGCTCTAAATGGGGCGGCGGTTTACTATCTTTGTTCAACATTTAGTAGTTCGTATAGGTTCTTGTCTTTGCCTTAGCCGCCTCGGATCTTGTGCATGAGTGGATTTGAGGTCCTTTTCAAATAAAAATAAAAATCTTTTTCGACATTTGGGATGCTAGGCCTCACGCAATGGGCTATAAATGGGGAAGCGGCGGTTTACTGTTGTTCAACATTTAGCGATTAAAATATAGGTCCTTGTCTTGCCTTAGCCGCCTCGGATCTTGTGCATGAGTGGGCCAAAGACCCCTCCTAAAACTAAAATTTCTCTTCAAATAGCAAAATCTTCAAAACATTTTCTCAAAAAAAAAAAAACAAGATCTTTAAGATAGTTTTTCTTAAGCATTTTGGAGGTCAATTGACCTTCACAAAATCAAATAATCTTCTCTCAAACATTTTTGAAGGTCAAGCCTTCATGAGCTAGAACTACGTAAGCCTTGAGTTTCCCATTGCACCGGGGAATACGTAGGAGCGGTATCAAGTCTGTCGAGCTAACCTCCATCAAATTTTTTTTTTTCACTTTAAAGGATCAAACATTTTCAAAATCACACACTCGGTTTAAGGGTAGTTCTCAGGAACGGGCAAGTAGGGTGCCTAAACCTTCCCCTACTTGTAACCGAGCTCCCGAACTTAGAAGCTCATTCTTGAGTCAAGGTTTTTTCCAAATATTTTTCCCTTGAATAAAAATTTGGTGGCGACTCCCACAATAATCAATTCATTTTTAAAAATTTTAGAGAGTTCGTCGTCTCGTCGGAATTACGGTTGCGACAGATGGCGACTCCACTGGGGACACTTAGAGAGTCAAGCCCAACAATTTGAGTGTTTTAATTTTGATCCCTTCACTGTTTAATTGTACGATTCATTTATCTGTTTGTTTATTTATTTATTTGTTGTCTGTTTGTTTATTCTACGTATAACCCTAGGATAGACAAACAATAAATTCTTTATATATATCTCGTGCAATTTCAACCATTTCCGGGTATCGATAAATTGTGTGCCCTCCACACTTTGCATATGCATTCCATCATGAATGGGGCCCTATACCCGGGTCTGAGTGCTACCTAGAATAGAGGGATCTAGTGGTGTCACTCTGGGGCCTACGTCCTGATTGGCTATCACGAAAATCCCGGCTAGAGTGCGTCCTATTCATAATGCCCCACAACTAGTGGCTACTTCTACTGTTGTGGCAAGCATTATGGACTGGAACTTGGCTCTAGTGACCTCTACACCTTAGGATTACTAACCACCTTTGAGAGGTTCATATAAAAAGCCTTAGACCCTTAGGACAGGTAACCCACATAAGAAGTAAAGAGGGCACACACATCCCTTTCAAGATACAAGAGATTTGAAGGCTACAGTTGGGGATACAAAAATTAAATCAAGATAAAAGTCAAGCAAACCAAAATAGAAGGAGAAAATTCCTTAGAAAATTAGAAATATTTTTTTAAAAGAAAACTTAAAAGGATGTTCTAGAAATGAAAAATTAGGAAAATAATCTTTGAAAACACTGAAAATATTAAACAGATTCAAAAAAAGAGAAAATGAAAATTTGAAAACCTAAAGAATGCTTTCTAGAAAAATTCTAGCAAAACTAAAAAGTTTTTTCTAAACAAAACTAAAAGGTTTTCCAGCAAAATAAAAATACCGAAATTCCTAAAAACAAAACATTTAAAAATCAAAAGAAAAGATTGCAAATAAAAGAACTCGATTTATTTCCAAAATAGTCAAACTTCAAATCTCTTAAACTTACTTGAGCATAACATTCATTCATCCATTCATTCATAAATTTATCATTTCCAAAATCATTCCACACCTTTTTTCATACTCACTACAGTAACATCTTTATCAATCATGTGTTTTTGCTCAAATTATTTCTCAAAAATCAATTTTTAACTTCACCAGAAAATTGGAGAAACACAGCTTCCTCGACATCCTTATAGAACTCGAGCGCAATCAAGAATCATGGATGAGCTGGAAAGACAGAATGAGGAGCTAAGAAATGAGGTCAAATCATTGAAAAAGCGAGATGGCCAAGCTAATAAAGACCTTCCAATTGTCAAAACAAAAGGAGCGACTTAATCCTTGTCAAAAGAACCAACCGACCTATCATATCCTCCGGGTTCGCTCCACCATCAACTATGCCTCCGCTAATTGAAGGAGTTCATTACGGGTATCCTCAAATGGCGCAAGTATGGTCCAGTGGCTTTCAACCACCACCATATACACCATACACACCTTACCTACCATATCCCTACATCGCCACCACCTACCAAACACCCTACCACCCAGCTTACAACTATCCAATACAAATCCGACCACCCGCACCATATACGGTCCAAACACAAGCCATGAGCTCAAATTCTAGCGAAACCAAAAGAAGGAGAAGGATCTGTCCAGTTTGATCCCATCCCAATGACCTACACTGAACTACTACCTCAGCTAATCAAGAACTCTCTAGTGGTTCCATACCCGCTGAAACCTCAAGAACCACCATACCCTAAATGGTACGATACAAATGCCATATGTAACTACCATGCGGGGTACATTGGTCATTCAACGAAAACTGCCAGTCCAAACGCAAGGTGCAAAGTCTAATTGATGCTAAGCGGCTCGATTTTGAGAAGATCGCTCCTAATCCAAGTCTTAGAGACATGAGAGCTCATCCGCTGGCTAAGAAATGAGAACAGCACGACCAGTTGCTTTGCACAAGTCAAGCTATCAAGGAAGATCGTCCAGGATTTGTCATACTTTTCAAAATCAATCTTTTGTAAATAAATTTCAATGAATAAAAATTTTACATTTTTCATGTTTCTTGAGCACGTGCTTTACATCTTTGGCTTTACTTCTAAAAAAAAAATTTTTTACCCTTCCTTTTCATCACTTAGCCCACTTCTTATTCCTATACCAAAACAATAAATACCAATTGGTGAGGATGCAAGTCTTTGTAATAAATAATCTTGAGCGTCTAATTAATCAAGCTTAAAAGAGAAAAGCCCAAATGAGGAAGCGAGAATAACAACCGGGGATTCTAGATCCCTATTCAAAGTGTCTTGTCAAATAAAACACCCCGTTGGAATCAAGTTTAAATCCAGGCAAAATTAGGGATGGAAGAAAAGATCCGCTGAATTAGAAGCCTTAAATGATCCCGGTAGGATCAATATTCAACTACACAAAATTCAAGAAGAAGAGAAGCCCGCTGGATTAAAAGCCAAGAAATCCAGGCAAAAATAGGGTTAAAGTTCAAAATAAATCAACGAAGTCATGATCAGAAAAGGTCTTGTCGGTTTCCAACAACAATTCAGGCAAAAAATCAGGATCAAACAAAAGCCCGCTAGGTCAACCATCAAAAAGACCTAGGCAAAAATTAGGGCATGATCAAGCAAAAAGCCCGCTAGGTCAACCATCAAAAAGACCTAGGCAAAAATTAGGGCATGATCAAACAAAAGCCCGCTAGGTCAACCATCAAAAAGACCTAGGCAAAAATTAGGGCATGATTAAGCGAGAAAGCCAGCTAGGTCAACCATCAAAAGACCTAGGCAAAAATTAGGGCATGATCAAACAAAAGCGCTAGGTCAACCATCAAAAGATCTAGGCAAAAATTAGGGCATGATCAAGCGAGAAAGCCGCTAGGTCAACCATCAAAAAGACCTAGGCAAAAATTAGGGCATGATCAAACAAAGCTGCTAGTCAACCATCAAAAGATCTAGGCAAAAATTAGGGCATGATCAGCAGAAAGCCCGCTAGGTCAACCATCAAAAAGACCTAGGCAAAAATTAGGGCATGATCAAACAAAAGCCCGCTAGGTCAACCATCAAAAAGATCTAGGCAAAAATTAGGGCATGATCAAGCAGAAAGCCCGCTAGGTCAACCATCAAAAGACCTAGGCAAAAATTAGGGCACAATCAAGCAAAGAGCCCGCTAGGTCAACCATCAAAGAAGACCTAGGCAAAAGTTAGGCACAATCAAGCAAAAGAGCCCGCTAGGTCAACCATCAAAGAAGACCTAGGCAAAAGTTAGGGCACAATCAAGCAAAAGAGCCCGCTAGGTCAACCATCAAAAGACCTAGGCAAAAGTAAGGGCACAATCAAACGAGAAGAGCTCGCTAGGTCAACCATCAAAGAAGACCTAGGCAAAAGTTAGGGCACAATCAAGCAAAAGAGCCGCTAGGTCAACCATCAAAGAAGACCTAGGCAAAAGTTAGGGCACAATCAAGCAAAGAGCCCGCTAGGTCAACCATCAAGAAGACCTAGGCAAAGTTAGGACAATCAAGCGAGAAAGCCCGCTAGGTCAACCATCAAAAGACCTAGGCAAAAGTTAGGGCACAATCAAACAGAAGGCCCGTTAGGTCAACCATCAAAAAGACCTAGGCAAAAGTTAGGGCACGATCAAACAAAAGCCCGCTAGGTCAACCATCAAAAAGACCTAGGCAAAAGTTAGGGCACGATCAAACAAAAGCCCGCTAGGTTGAAAACCCGTAAGGGCGGCCTAGGCAAAAGTCAGGGCAAAACAAAAGACCTGCTGGGTTAAAAACTCAAAAGAATAACCCAGGCAAAATTAAGGTCAATACAGGAATCCCAAGATAACATGACACTTCTGCACCTCATATCTTCTTAAAACTGGGGCAAAATTTTTCCATTTCTCAAGTTTGGCTAATTTGGCAATCAAGATTATGAAAAGCAGCACTGACATTCTTCATCAAAAGGTGCCATTTGGGCGATCAAACCTACACCTTTTGTCATTTTTCCCTTCAAATAATACCTCAAACATCCTTTGCAAATTTTCTCTATATTTTTCATTAACCATCCAGAATCACTTCGCACACCTTGATAGCGCGCATGCCAAAAGAGATGTGAAAAATATAAAAACAAAGAAGGATTAATTTTGAAAAGTTATAACAAGTTGGATGAATCCTCAATCGTTGCAACACGACAGGATTGTTTCCCAAAGATTCGTCTTCCTACTAGCCATGATACCACCAAAAAGGAGTGTATCTTACTCAATAATATTGACCACCGTTGGATCTCAAAGATCCCGGAAAGAAGATTCCAAAATTGACCAATAAACCAAGAGACTGAGTCAATCCAGCTCGCCATGATTCTTGATACCTTTCACACCCACCATGGGGTTGTCGAGGAAGAAGGTGTCAGAAAAATCAAAAATCAAAAGAAACAAAAATTTTACACCATTTCATGGTCGGCATTCATTCAAAGCATCTGTTTTATCAAATAATTATTTCAAGCATCAAAATAAGAACCCACATCATTTCTGCATGCATCCAAGCATCACAAACACCACATTCTTTTTTCATTCATTTAAACATCGCAATAAGCATTTTGTCATTCAAGCATTCCATAGCTTATCTTTCAAAAACTAATTAAGACCTGGGTAAAATTGCCCGAGTTGATCATAATTAAAAGACTTCCAAACTGGGGCAAATACTTGCCCACACAAAAAATTCAATTTGAGGTAACCCTCAAGTTCTGGATCAAGTCCAAACAGGGGCAAACGCTTGCCCCCAAAAATTTTTAATTTGAGGTCATCCTCAAATTCTGAATCAACTCAAACTGGGGCAAATGCTTGCCCCCACAAAAATCCAATTTGAGGTCATCCTCAAATTCTGAGTCAAGCTCAAAGTGGGGCAAACGCCTGCCCACACAAAATTCAATTTGAGGCCATCCTCGAATTCTGAACCAAGAATAAAATTGGGGCAAACACTTGCCCAGAAAATTCAAGTTGAGGCAATTCTCGATTCCTCAACGTTAGAAAATTAAACTAGGGCAAACGCTTGCCCACACAAATCAATTCGAGGTCATCCTCAAAATCAAGTTCAAACTGGGGTAAACGCTTGCCCACAAAAGCTCGATTTGGGTTCATCCTCGGATTCTGGATCGAATCCAAACTGGGGCAAACATTTGCCCAAGAAAGATTTAAATTCAAGTTCAACCTAAAGCAAACATCTGCCCGAGAAAATTCAAGCTGAGGCAATCCTCGATTCCTCAACTCCAGTAGGGCAAAATTGCCCAAAAAAAAAAAAAAAAAAATTCAAGTCAAGCTCATTCTCAATCTCATCGAAGCCTAAACTGGGGCAAAATATTCGCCCAAACTTCATTCAAATCAAGGCATTCCTCAAATTGTCAGGAATATTTTAAACTGGGGCAAGATATGGTTCCCCAAGTTTTCTCAAAAAATAATCATCAAGTGCAAAAAAAAAAAAAAAAAAAAAAAAAACCTTCAAGCATAAGGTAGAATACATCATTCTTGCTCACTGGCCTATGTTGTCAAGCCATAGCATTACATCTTTTTCATCCTTGCTCACTGGCCTATGTTGTCAGGCCATAGCATTACATCTCTGCATTTTGCTCACTGGCCTATGTTGTCGGGCTAAAGCATTACATCTCTGCATCTTTGGCCTATATTGTCAGGCTAAAGCATCACATCTGCATCTTTGCTCACCGGCCTATGTTGTCGGGCCATAGCATCGCACCTTTACTTTCTGCTTTTAGGCCTATGTTGTCGGGCCGCCCTAGATTAGATTTCTTGCTTTTAGGCCTATGTTGTCGAGCCGCCCTAGATTAGATTTCTTGCTTTTAGGCCTATGTTGTCGAGCCGCCCTAGATTAGATTTGACCGCTTTTAGGCCTATGTTGTCGGGCCGCCCTAGATTAGATTTGCTTTTAGGCCTATGTTGTCGCGCCCTAGATTAGATTTTGCTTTTAGGCCTATGTTGTCGGGCGCCCTAGATTAGATTTCTCGCTTTTAGGCCTATGTTGTCGAGCCGCCTAGATTAGATTTCTTGCTTTTAGGCCTATGTTGTCGAGCCGCCCTAGATTAGATTTCTTGCTTTTAGGCCTATGTTGTCGGGCCGCCCTAGATTAGATTTGCTTTTAGGCCTATGTTGTCGGGCCCTAGATTAGATTCTTGCTTTAGGCCTATGTTGTCGCCGCCTAGATTAGATTTCTTGCTTTTAGGCCTATGTTGTCGGCCCCTAGATTAGATTTACCGCTTTTAGGCCTATGTTGTCGGCCGCCTAGATTAGATTTCTTGCTTTTAGGCCTATGTTGTCGGCCGCCTAGATTAGATTTCTTGCTCTTTCAGGCCTATGTTGTCGAGGCCGCCCTAGATTAGATTTACCGCTTTTAGGCCTATGTTGTCGAGTAGCCCTAGATTTCTTGCTTTTAGGCCTATGTTGTCGGGCCGCCTAGATTAGATTTTGCTTTTAGGCCTATGTTGTCTGCCGCCCCTAGATTAGATTCTTCTTTTTAGGCCTATGTTGTCGAGCCGCCATAGATTAGATTTCTGCTTTTAGGCCTATGTTGTCGAGCCGCCTAGATTAGATTTACCGCTTTTAGGCCTATGTTGTCGCCGCCAGATTAGATTTCTTGCTTTTAGGCCTATGTTGTCGGGCCGCCCTAGATTAGATTCTTGCTTTTAGGCCTATGTTGTCGGAGCGCCCTAGATTAGATTTACCGCTTTTAGGCCTATGTTGTCAGGCCGCCCTAGATTAGATTTACTGCTTTTAGGCCTATGTTGTCAGGCCGCCTTAGATTAGATTTACTGCTTTTAGGCCTATGTTGTCAGGCCGCCCTAGATTAGATTTACCGCTTTCAGGCCTATGTTGTCAGGCCGCCCTAGATTAGATTTACTGCTTTTTAGGCCTATGTTGTTAGGCCTCCCATGCTTAAGTCTCATACAATTTCAGCATCACAACACTCTGGGAGTTTTCTTTTCAAAAAGGTTTGTCTCGGACATGAGGTGTTCACGTCTTTACTCGTTTCCTACACGATAATTCGAGAGAATCACTTCTCACATTATCGGTAAGAAAACAAGTAAAGAGGGGCAAACTGTAAACACCTAATTATGTCCGAGACCCTCTTTTAGGTGATTAATCCAAAATAAATTAAATTTATAATCAAAAGGAAAAATTCAAAACTAATAATCCAAAATCAAAAACAAACGAGAAAAACAAACGAGAAAAACAAAAGAGAACAAACAACGAGACAAATAAAAAAGCAGACATTGAAGGCTTTTCCAAAAAAAAAATAATAAATAAAAAAAGAAAATAAAAAAAAAAAAAAAAGAAAATCAAAAACAAACAGAAAAACAAACAGAAAACAGAAAACAGAGAACAGAAACGGAGAATAGAAAAAAAACGAGAAAAAAGAAACGAGAAAACAGACAAAAGTCATTTAGTTTTTAACAACCAAAAATAAAATGAAACAACAAAATTTCATAACAATAATCAAAATTAAAATCTGAAAATTCTGAACAAAAAGAAAAATAAATAAAATAAAAGAAAATAAAATAATAAAAACAAAAATGTTGAATAAATGAATAAATAAGTAAATAATATATATATAATATATAAATAAAAAAAGCTGATTCTAAAAAATAATAATAATCTGAAATAGTAAAAAATAGAAAATAACAGAAAACAGAAGTGAAATGAAAATCTTAATTTTTCTGTTTTTGGAAAGTTTGCAAAGAAGGACAAAAGAAAAAAGCCAAAGTAAGTTTATTTGCAAAGAAGGACAAAATCAACAAATCAAAACACTGAGCCTATATAAAGACAAAAGGCAAGAATGAAGAAGGGCTTTTTCTTTGGAGGGCTTGGGATGAAAGAAAAGAGAGATTGATTTTTCGGAAACGTTAAGAGTCTTCTGGAACTCAAGCGCCTGGAAATCGGCGTTGGAACTCAATCAGATTCAAGAAAACAGGTAAGCATAATCAGAACACATCAAGTCTCTGGATACCTGTTCTTGCATGAAAACCAGAATTTTTGTTTAAGCCTGGTTCGCGTATGAGCTGTATTCACCTTGACGCGTGTAATTGAACACATTCGATCATGAAACCAAGGCTTTGATCTTGGATAGCACATGAATGTGAGTTAATGAGGTTGATATATTTGCATGAATGTGAGTCAATGAGATTGGTATATTTGCATGAAAAGTGTTCGAGAATGGTTCTGCGTTTACTTTTTAGAAATCTTGTTCAGGATATAGGGAATGAATTGATATATAAAATCTTGATTTCCTGTTCATGCCTACCTTATTCTCCTACAGTTGGGATTGAGAATCATTCCCTACATACATCATTCAACATAAAGGTAAATTATGAGCTATGATAATGCTAGCATTCTGTTTTGGGGATCAAGAATCATCAAGAATTATCAGCTCTAGTTCTTGTGTGAATCTAGCTCGACTAGGAGTGGTCTGAGATGAGGATACAGATGCCCAAATCTGTTAGTCTGCAAAGTATTAAAACTGATATGCCACCATAATCATGATAAGTCAGCAGATTCTTATGGCAATATCGAATCAGCTGATGGTCATCCTCGATCTTGTCTCGTAGCATATGAACTAACCTTGAGGACAAGCCAATACACTGAGTAAATCGTCCCCCACCAATGTAGTTGCTGCTGCCCAAATTATCTGCAACCAGTTGGCTATTCTTTAGCCCTTGACTGATTGGTTCCCATTGAGGCAAATGCTTCTATCCTCTGAAACAAGGACCAATGCACAGGGCTCAGTGAATGTGCCATTTACCAAAGGTGAAGCCATTTAGAGTTGGCTAAATTCATATTGGCAAACCATCAATTTTGGGAGTCATTTTCTGTTAAACAAACTGATATCTATAAGAACTCCCTCAAATTTAAAACAAACCTCTTCCCTAAGGTATAAGGGTGTAAAGTCTTCAAGAGTAAAATCCAATATGCTCATTGTCAAACTGAGAATCGTGTGTATACTGCCTTTGCTTCCAAGCCTTGCTGAATCCTCCCTCACTGATCCTCTGATATACCTGAACCAAGCCCAAGTAAGCAGGACATCCAAAGAAAATCACAGGCCATCTCATACCCAAGACAGAGTATCCTAGAGTGTGTTAGAGTCATTAATTTAAGTTTCACTCGAAAAAGGGAGCTCCTTATGGTTAGGGACGCCCGCATACGCACCCTCACATCCAAATTCCCAGCCATGCACGAGTCATGTCTCTTATAAGCTCAGGAGTAGTCAAATTCTCAGAGACTGAACATCGAGAGATAGCCCGTGTCCAGAGTAGGAGGGGTGAGGGCGAGTTCTGATCAACAATATGTGCATGCATATGGTCTTGAACACACTGCTTCTTCGTTGTAGTGATGAGGTTCTCATCCTCCGAAATATGGAGATACAGAATGAGGAGGTATGCTTAGATTTATCAGGCTTTAAAACTAGGAGACTGACGTATATGGGAGGATCTATCCTTCGCCTGAAATTCAGATGATCACATAAGGTCAGTTGGGATGAAGGTCAAAGTTACTTAACCCAGACCATATCCTTAGTTTGGTGGCCATAATTTTGACCTCTACACATAGTTTTAGCCTATTATACTATGTAAGTCAAAACATAACTAAAACCAGGAGAGTTGCATTACCACCTCAGAATTTCATAAAGGATATAGGCCTAAAGAAAAGAGGGAGTTTGGACGTTCAACTTGGTTGTATGCATCTACATTTCATTATATCCCTTGTCGATCTCTCTGCTCCCGATAAAAAATCGGTTTCATCACCTCCCTTTCTTGCTTCTCTCGAGCCATTGCCATGCCATAATTGGGTCTCTTTCGGCCTCAAAGGTATACAACAAGGAGCATGTTGTGGCCAATTAGCAAAATTTGTGACAATTAAATCTCGGTGTGGCTTAATTTCGGGTTAAAAAAAAAAAAAAAAAAAAAAAAAACAGTTTCAATGTGCACACCATTAAGGGGCATTCGTAGGGCTGTGGCAATGACCTATAAGACCCCAATCATCATCGGGGGTAGGCTGCTGGTACATATGCTCTATCCCGAGCCATAACCTCTGCATTAGGCTATTTTTTCTCTCGATGGAAGCTCGATCGGCTGATCCAACATATTCGAGTGAACACCGAATATGGCGGGAGGCCAACCAGTAAGTGGTGCGCCTTGCTTAGTGAGTTTCTAGATATATGGAGTACTCCTAAATGAAGAATGGCAGGAGAAGGTTTGGCTGGGCTCCTAAAGTGGTGGCATGTAGGTGCAGTTAACCTGTGAGCATCGAAATTCATACAAATTCATGCAAGGGCTAGGGATCCCTTTTAATAAAGAGTGGAAGGATGTTACCCCAAGTGGGCGGAGGCACGGTGGTTGGGAGCGCTCGCCTATATCCTCGAGTCACCTCTTCAACCTGGCAAGGGGCAAACCTTTAAATTTTTTCCCATTTGAACCTAGCTGCCTAAAATTCCTAAACCACCCCCGGGGAATTCCACAAATTCCCAACCGGTCCACCGCCGTTAAACACCTAAACCGCCCTTGGGTAATTCCATAAATTCCCCGCAGGTCCCCGCCCTAGAAATTACCACACCGCCCGGTCATTTTCCTAAATACTGTTCTGTCCCAGCCTTCAGAAATTACCACACTGCCCCTATCAAATTCCAAAATTCCCAGTGTGTCCTCGCTCTTAAAATGACCATCGCCCTTGGTCAATTCACCTAATCCTATTCTGTCCTCCTTTTCGAGAAAATAAACAAAAAAATATATATAAGAATTAAATAAAATTTCAGAAAATAAAGAAAAATATAGAAAATTTAAGAATTAAATAAAAATTTCAGAAAATAAAGAAAATATAGAAAATTTAGGAAATTAAATAAAAATTTCGGAAAATAAATAAAGACATAGAAAATTTAGAAATTAAATAAAAATTTCTCAAATAAATAGAAATCAAAGAAAACTAAAAAAACATTAGAAAATTCAAAAATTCATAAATACTAATAAACAGTCAAAATTCATAAAATTTATAAAAATACAGAAAATTCTGGAAATACAGTAAAAAAAAAAAAAAAAAAAAAAAAAACGAAATTTTTTTTTATTTACACTCAAACTTTCTTTTATTCAAAGATTGATGCTTTCTATAAAATATTTCTGTTTCGAAAATTTAAAAGGATCTTTTCCAAATATTTTAGGATCTCCAAGTCTCACGCAATGGGCTCTAAATGGGGAACTGGCGGTTTACCTGCTGTTCAACATTTAGTAGTTCGTATAGGTTCTTGTGCTGCCTTAGCCGCCTCGGATCTTGTGCATGAGTGGATTTGAGGTCCTTTTCAAATAAAAATAAAAATCTTTTTCTGATATTTGGGATGCTAGGCCTCACGCAATGGGCTCTAAATGGGGAACTGGCGGTTTACCTGCTGTTCAACATTTAGCAGTTCGTATAGGTCCTTGTGCTGCCTTAGCCGCCTCGGATCTTGTGCATGAGTGGGCCAAAGACCCCTCCTAAAACTAAAATTTCTCTTCAAATAGCAAAATCTTCAAAACATTTTCTCAAAAAAAAAAACAAGATCTTTAAGATAGTTTTTCTTAAGCATTTTTGGAGGTCAAGCCTTCACAAAATCAAATAATCTTCTCTCAAACATTTTTGAAGGTCAAGCCTTCATGAGCTAGAACTACGTAAGCCTTGAGTTTCCCATTGCACCAGGGAATACGTAGGAGCAGTATCAAGTCCTGTCAGGCTAACCTCCATCAAATTTTTTTTTTTTTTTTTTTTTTTTCACTTTAAAGGGATCAAACATTTTCAAAATCACACACTCAGTTTAAGGGTACCGTTCTCCGGAACGGGCAAGTAGGGTGCCTAACACCTTCCCTACTTGTAACCGACTCCCGAACTTAGAAGCTCATTCTTGAGTCAAGGTTTTTCCAAATATTTTTTCCCTTGAATAAAAATGTGGAATTAGTTTTGCACTTAGGGGTATTTTGGTAATTTTGCCTAGATTTTTCCTATTTTTCAAAATAAATCAAAATTGAAGGAATTATCCTTTTAGGCTTAGATTAGTGTTAATTAGGCTGATATTTCCTCTAATTATGATTAATTTAACCTAAGCATGTTTTACTTTTAATTAACCAAGGTTAGTTAGTCTTAACCATGGTTAAAGTAACCTTTTACTATTCACTTTTCTCTTTTGTGGAAGACTTGGTTGACTTCATTTTGGTGACTCACCACCACCTTTCCAGCTGTTGCATTTCGTGCACATGGGTGTGGGGCCCACTCTTGGCATGCTTATCACCTTATCCTGCCCTCCTAGCCTTCCAGGGGTGTTTTCGTAATTTTCTCAACATTGCTCGGAAAATTTCCAAAATTGTTCCTCGATATTTCTAAGAGTTTTGCCCGTTCCCATGTTAATCTAAGGCCGTTTGCTATTTTTGCGGAACCGACTAGCTTTGTGCAAAAGTACAAATTTAGGTATTTTGGTCATTTTCAAGGTTTTCAAAGGGCATTGGTCTCCTTCTCAGTTTCTAAATTTTTCTCACTACTTTTAACTATACATGATGTTTATAATCCCTCCAAGATGTCTTATACTTGTATTTCCATTTTTATGCTCACATTCAGCGCCCAAGTGCAAGGGCATTGGCCGCTTGCACCAAACTTCATAATTTCTCTCATGGCTCCTAATTTCACCTAGTTTTATCCTAGAAACTATTTGTAGCTCCCAAACATTTATCATAGAAAAATTGGGATGTTACAATCAAGTACCTTCTCCCGATGTTCCCACTACTGGAGAAACTTACAAACAATGAACAAGAATACAAACAAAATGTTACATATACAACAAATGCTAGTATACAACAAGCACTCACACAATTGAACATACACAACACACGTACAATGATTATATACACGCATTCAACAAGAATACACTTGTATATAACATACAAACAAATAGCATACAAAATACCACATATAGAAAGAACACAAGACAACAAACGCAAAAAACGAAGAAAACACACAAACACCCAATACATATACACACAATCATAAAAAAAAAAAGAAGTGGACCGTAGACAACAAATATATACACAAAAACTTTTTGACAACACACATAACTAGCACACAATTAACAAATACACATACAAAAACACATATAGACATTCAAACACACCATACAAAAAGAAAAACAAACCCATGCACAAGCAATACATATGCATAAACATTCAAATAATATAAATGTATAATAAATTTATTTTAAACCAACAAACACCTAAAAAAATTTACTTACAAACAATTATCATAACACCAACAAATATTTGAAAAACAACAAAACTAACATTCAAACACATGTACACTTGTATACACAACAAGACCAAGATCAATACTAGTATACAAAGAACACACCAGACAAGGAGTAGGACAAAGAACATAGGAAAACTTTTTGGGAACAAATCCAATGGTAAGACCTCAACACACCTAACATATATACACATAATTATAAACAATGATAGTAAAGAAATAGACCATAGACAATAAAAATATATACACAAACACTTTTAAACAATGATTAGACCAAGATGAGTAATTAGGCTAATAGGTCTATGATTAGGATTTAAGACTAAGCATGCTTTACTTAAAGTTAGGTCTCATGGTTAAAGTAACCTTTTTGATTCACTTTTCTCTTTTGTGGAAGACTTGACTGACTTAGCTTTGGTGACTCACCACCATGATCTCATGTTGCACCAGCACATGGGTGTGGAGTCCACTCTTGGCATGCTTATCACCTTACCACCCTCCCAATTCCAGGGGTGTTTTCGGACATTTTCTCAAAGATTAGCCGGAAAGGACCAAATTGTTTCTCCGATATTTAAGACTTTTGGTTCGTTCCCATGTTAATCTAAGGTTACCGATCCCTATCTGGAACTGATCCTTTTTATCATGATCCTATTATCGTCATTTTCAAGGTTTTAGGGCTCATCTTACATTTCTAAATTTTTGCACTAGTTTGGTCTTAGTCTTGATGTTTATAATCTAAACCAAGATGTTTTATACTTGTATTTCCATTTTTCTCGTCTTATTCATTTGACCTGGTTCTAAAAGATTTTCCTCATTTGCACCAAACTTCCCAATATTGGGTTCTAATTGTCCTACTATTGTTTATCCTAGAAACTATTTAATTGTCCTTCAAACATTTATCATAGAAAAATTTTGGTACAACTGCTACCTTGTCTGATGGTCCCATCATTGGAAAACTTACAAACAATGAACAAGAATACAAAAACAAAAATGTTACATATATAACAAATGCTAGTATACAACAAGCACTACACAATTGAACATACACAACACACGTCAATGATTATATACTATTCAACAAGACTTGTATATTAACATACAAACAAATAACATACAAAATGCACATATTGAAAGAACACAAGACAACAAACGCAAACAACAAAGAAACACACAAACACCCATCCATATTCAATCGTCAAAAAAAAAAAAAAAAGTGGACCGTAGACCTTGTTGTACACAAAAAATGATCTTGATCCATGTTCTAACTAACACAATAAATTAACAAATACACATACAAACCTACCATTAGTCCCAAAACACACCATACAAAAAAGAAAAACAAACCCTGCACTACCACCTAGATAAACAGTTCAAATAATGATAAACTAGTAATAAATTTTTAATCAACCAACAAACACCTAAAAAAAATTTAGTACAAACAATAGATAATAACACAAACAAAAGTCCCACGCACATACAACAAAAGTAACATTCAACACACATACACTTGTATACAAAGAACACACCACTTATCCTTATTCTGACACAAAGAACATAGGAAAACTCGTAAACAACAAAGGAACACACACACACACACTACACCCCTAACACATATCACATAATTACTAATCCCAATGATACTTACAATAAAAATATATACACAAACACTTTTAATCAACACGCACAACAATGGTAATTATCAAATACACATATATATTTCAAAAAACAACAAACACACAAACATAAAATACACAACAAGATCAAGATCAATACTAAACACAGGACACTAGGACAACGACTAGGATTATATACTTTGACAAATTCAACAAGCATACACTTGCACTAGAATAGGACAATTAGTAGGACTAAGACTAGGACAAAATACCCAGATCCAATAGTAGGATTAAGACCAAGATGAAAATTGCAAGAAACACACAAGGACTACCATATTCACAATCATAAATAACAACATATAGAAGTGGATCTTAGACAACGAATGAATACACAAAAATTTTTTGAGAACACACATAAGAAGCACACAATTAACAAATACACACATACAAACAACAAATATTGACATTCAACACACCATAGAAAAAAGACAAACAAACACATGCACAAGCAATACACATGAACAAACATTGAAATAACATAAGCGTACAAAAAACTATTTTCAACCAACAAACACCTAAAAAAATCATTACAAACAATAGATAGGTGCATACAACAAAAACTCACATTCAACACGCATATGCTCAAATACAATATATATACAAAGAACACACCACATATAGACACACAAAAGAACATGGAAAAACAAACAAAACAGCAAAGAAACACACAAAAACCTAACACATGTACATATAATAAAAGAACATGATATAAAGAAATAGACCACATATAATAAAAATATATATACAAACACTTATAAATAACATACACAGCAAACACACAATTTACAAATACACATATATTTGAAAAAAACAACAAAGTCATAAACATAAAGTATACACAACAACAAGCTTATACACAAATACATCGATAAAAAACACACTCCCGAGAATAAAAAATAGCAATCCATACAAAAAACATATATATAAGAAAAATCCAAACATACTCATATATAATGAACACCCAAATACACTGAAACATATATCCACACACTAACACACAACCAATACACTAAAAATCTCACCACGCACAACAACACACATACTTAGTCATAAAAAAAAAACAAATAATAATAAATATGCTTGGTCACTAACAACATACTCCATACATGCACACATTCAAATAACGTATGCATAAGGTACGTAAAACAAGTAACACACACAACATAAACACAAAACCTAAATTGACAACATAAGCAACAAATGCATACATAATTAGTCATAAAATAAAGCTAATGAGACCAAACATACACACACTTAACCCTAAATCGTAAACAAAAAAAAAATATAAACACAACACAACTTACAACCATGAGCACACAACAAAACACACAAAAACAAACATACACGCAAGTAACACAACAAACACAAAGACTAAAAATAACAAACACAACAAATAAAAAAGACACAATACATCACTCATAAAAACAAACATATATAAACAAAACATACACACGTATAAGCAAAATTACAAACAATATACACACGTATCACATGGTAAAATTACAAACAATATATACAACATACACATACAAGAAATAACCATCATTTTTCATTTTTAGACAAACAACAACCACACATGAACAACTCAACAAACACATACAAGTGATAAGCATACAAAGTTTATTTTCAACCAACAAATAGAAACAAAAATATACTTACAAGCAATGGAAAAGAACACAAACAAAAACATACACACATACAACAAACACTCAAATACAACAAGCACACACACACACACATCACATAATTAAAGCATACAAAACACAAATGCAATAATTATATACATGCATTTTTAACAAGCCTACACTTGTATATAACATACAAACAAAGAGCATAAAAAATACATATACAAAGAACGCAAGCAAACAAACAAGGACAAACAACAAAGAAAACACACGAACACCTAACACATATGCACCTAATCATAAAAAATAAAACAAAGAAAGTGGGAGTCAAAAACAACAAATGCATACACAAATACTTTTAAACAAACACATAACTAGCATATAATTAACAAATACCATTACAAACAATATATATAAACATTCAAACGTACAACACAAAAAATTTATGCACAAGATATAGACATGCATAAACATTCGAATACTAAGACCACAAGGATCAATACTAGGATTAAGACTAATAGTAAGATGAGGACTAGGAATAGTGTTGGGACCACAGACTAGTTGGTAGCACCTGGACCAGGTTAGAAAAAATTTTTCAGAATAAAGGACAATTAGTAGGACTAAGGCCAAGATTAGTAATTGCTCAGGATTCAATAGTAGGACTAAGACAAGGATCAACAAGTGCGAAAGGTCAAGTAGTAGACCAAGGCCACGACAAGTACTAGGACTAGGTCAGTGGTGGACCAAGACCAAGATAAGTACTAGGACTAGGACCGAGTAGCACTAGAACCAGGATCAAGACGTGGACCAAGATTAGTAGTAACACCAGGAGCAGGATCAACATTACCACCAGGAGTAGTAGTAAGACTAGGACCAAGACTAATAGTAGCACCAGGACCTGATATTCTTGGTATTGTTTCAACCGCTATCCTAGTGCTGGTCTCAAGATATTCTTAATCCTGGTCGTCCGGTCTCAATATTGATCCCGATTCTCCCAGGGGACTAATCCTGGACTTGGGTCATGGTCCTACTCGATCTTGATGCTACTAGTCTTGATCCTATCCTCGTCTTTGGAAGCTAGTATTGATGTTGGTCCTAGTCCTTGTCCTACTACTGGACTTTGGTCTAAGTACCGATCCGGTCTTGGTGCAAGTATTGATCCTGGTGCTGGTCCTAATGACTTTGATCTTGGTGCTAGTGCTCTTATTGTGTCGGGTCCCAATAGCATGATCCCGTCCTTCTAGTCCTACCACCGGTCTTAATCTTTGGTTGGCCCTAGTATTGATGATCTTGATCTTAGTCTATTGATCCTTGTCCTGGTACTAGTATTGTGATCCCTGTCTAATCTTGTCTTTCTCTTGGTCCTACTACTAGTCCTTATCCTACTACTAGTCTGGATAAGAACACTAGTATGATCCTACGGCTAATATCCTAGATTGCATAATACAAGTTCAAACAAAATCCCTATAAAAATCAATACATGATGTTATTCTGAGCGCGTTGACAAGCATAGTACTTGTATATTGGCCTTAGCCCACATAGAAGATCCTTGGTTCGGTCCTAAAAAACACAACTTGTCCTTGTCATAGTACTAATCCCGATCCATGTCCTAGTACTAATCATTTTGGCACCCGGAACACCTAAAATTGGTCCTAGTCCTAGTCCTAGCACCGATCTTCGTCCTACTTTTAAGGATTGATCCCGGTCCCGTCCTTGATTGATCCTGTCCTAGTACTAATTGATCCCGGTCTTTGTCCTAGATTGATCTGATCCCGGTCTTGATCTTATTACTGATCCTAGTCCTATTACTAGACCTGGTCACTACTAAAGATTAATCGGTCTTGGATACTTATAAACAATGGATAAGAACACTAGTAAAAATCATACCTACACACACACACAACAAACACTAATATAAACCAAGTACTCACCACAATTGAAGCATAAACAACACCAAACAAAATCCAAACAAAACTATTAAAACTCAATACATGTATAATGATTATATACACACATTCAACAAGCATATACTTGTATAAAACATACAAACAAAGAGCATACAAAATACCCACCATTAGAAAGAACACAACAAACAAACGCAAACAATGAAAAAACATACAAATAAAAAAAACATATATACGCAATCAAACACACCATACAAAAAACACCAACAAACATATGCACAAGAAATACACATGCACAAACATTCAAATAACATAAACGTACAACAAATTTATTTGCAACCAACAAACACCTAAAAAAGTACACTTACAAAACAATAGATAATAACACAAACAAAAGTCATACACACATACAACAAAAACCCACATTCAACAAGCATAAGCTCGTATACTGGTGTATATATATATATATATATATATATATATACAAATAACACACCACATACAAAGAACACACACATATATATACCATAATTTTAAATAACACACACAAAAAACACACAAACATAAAATACACATAACAATAAGCCTATACACAAATACATCGATAAAGAACATACTCGTGAAAATATCAAACAACAATGCATATAAAAAAACATATTTGCATAAGCAAAATCCAAACATACTAATACATAATGAACGCAACCAAATACACCCAAACATAAATCACACACACAACACACAAACATTACACAAAAAACCTACCCACGCACAACATACATACCTAGTCATAAAAAACAAACACAAACAGTAACAAATATACATAATCACTAACAACATACTCCACACATGCACACATTCAAATAACGTACACAAAAGTACACAAACAAGTAACACAAAACATAAACAAAAATATAAATTTACAACATAAGCAATAGATGCATACACTTAGTCATAAAATAAAAACGCACAAACAAACATACACTTAACCCTAAACCTTAAATCAACAAAATAATACAAACAAAACACTACTAACACACTAGCACACAACAACCAGGAGCACACAGAACAAACACACAAACAAGTTAAATACACACATAGAGACACACACAAACAAGTTAAATACACACAGACAGTATAACTAACACACATACTCAAATAACATACATAAACACACACAAATAAAACATAAACACACAAAAGCATCACTCCTAAACAAACATATCTAAACAAAACATACACACATATCACATGATACAAACTACAAACAATATATACACAAGATACACACTCACAAGCACATCACAAACACATACAAATAACCAACCCTACACACACGAAGAAGAAAACAAACACATACAAGTGATAAACATACAACAAATTTATTTTCAACCAGCAAATAGAAACAAAACATATACTTACAAAAAAAGACAAGAACACAAACAAAAAAATACACACATAACAAACACTCATATACAACAAGCACATACACAATTAAAGCATACACAACACAAATGTACAAACACAAATACTGCAATAATTATATATAAGCATTAAAGAGGCATACACTTGTACATAACATACAAACAAAGAGCATATAAAATACACGCACAAAGAAAAAGACAACAAACAAAAAAAGCACAAAAACACCTAACACATATACACTTAGTCATAAAAAACCAACATAAAGAAGTGGGCTGGAGACAACAAATGCATACACAAATACTTTTAAACAACACATATAACAAGCACACAATTAACAAATACACAAACAAACAACAAATAAAGACATTCAACCGACAACACAAAAAACACATGAGAAGCACACATGCACAAACATTCAAATAACATCAACGTAAAACAAATTTATTTTCAACCGATAAACCAAAAAAAATACGAGTTACAAACAATAGACAATAACACAAACTAAAAAAATCATACACACACAACAAACACTCACATTCAACATGCTACACACTTGTATACAATATACATACAAAAAACACACAACATATACACAAAGCGAACACAGAAAACAAAACACAAAGATCAACACAAACAAATAGACACACAAACATCCAACACATATAAACACAATCATAAAAAAAACACACAAAGAAATAGACCAACAATAAAAATACATATACAAAAACACTTTTAAAAAAAATACACAATTAACAAATACACATACATAAACAACATATATTAAAACCAAACCCACAAAGAACCACGCACGCACGACATATTTACTTAGTTATAAAAAAACAAACACAAACAAGAACAACAACAAATATACACAATCAATAACATATTTCACACATGCTCACATTCAAATAACATACACACAAAACACAATAAACAATTAACACACACAACATGCATAAAAAATTTAATTTACAACATAA
>JAMKYM010000729.1:0-28828 GCA_026541065.1 Canavalia ensiformis
AAATACATCAATAAAGAACACACTCCTGAAAATAAAAAAGAGCAATCGATACAAAAAAAACATATATGCATAAACAAAATCCAAACATATTAATACATAATGAACACAACCAAATACACAAACATAAATGACACACCCAACACACAACCAATACAAAAGAAAACTACCCATGCCAAACACATATACTTAGTCATAAAAAAATAACACAAACAGTAACAAATATACATAATCACTAACAACATACCTAGCATGCACACATTCAAATAACACACACAAATTATGCAAACAAGTAACACACATAACATAAAAAAAATTTACAACATAAAACAGATGCATACATACTTAGCCATAAAATTAAAACACACAACAAACATACACACATAACGTAATTCGTAAGCCAAAACACTAATATAAAACACAACACTATATAAACACTAGCCCACAACAACGATGAGCACATAGATCAAACACACAAACAAGTTAAATGCATACATAGAGACTAACACAACAAACACACATATTCAAAAAAAATACATGCACACAAACAAATAAAACATAGACACATAAAAACATCACTCCTAAACAAACATATCTAAACAAAACATACATACGTATCACAGGGTACAAACTACAAACAATATATACGACATACACACTCACAAGAACATAACATACACATACAAATAACCATCACTTTTAGACAAACAACCACCACACAACACAAACAACAAACAAATAAAGAAATTTTCAACCAACAAAAAAATAAAAAATACACTTACAAAGAACACAAACAAAAAAACATACACACACATACAACAAAAACTCATATACAACAAGCATACACATAATTCAAGCTTACACAACTCATGTAAAATAATTATATGAGACATTAACAAGCCTACAAACAAACAACATACAAAATACACATACAAAGAACACAAGAAAACAAGCACAAACAATAAAGAAAAACACACAAACACCTAACACATATGCACATAATCATAAAATACAACATAAAAGTGGAGCTCGGACAACAAATGCATACATAAATACTTTTAAACAACACACATAAAGACACAATTAACAAATACACATACAAACAACATATATAGACATTTAAATGTACAACATAAAGAATACAAACAAACACATGCATAAGCCATAGACATGCACAAAGTTCAAATACTAGGACCAAGACTAGGATCAATACTTGGACGGGACCGGTAGTAATGACGAGGACTAGTATTAGTTTTGGGACCAGATCCAATGGGAGGACCTGGACCGGGTTAAGTACTAGAACCAAGACAATTAGTAGGACTAAGACCAGGATCAATAGTTGCTCCACATATAATAATAGGACTAAGACCAGGATTACTACTTGAAAAAGGGCCGATAGTAGGACCAAGAACACGATCGATCTTGGGACTAGGTCCAATAGTTGGACTAGGACGGGATAAGTACAGCACCAAGACCAGGACGATGGTAGCACCAAGATGAGAACCAAGATTAGTAGTAGCCAAGGTCAAGACCGTACTACCACCGGGACTACTAGTAGGATTAGGACTAAGACCAAGACCTATGGTAGCATAAGGACCAAGATAAGTACTATTGGTATTGTTCCCAGTACTTATCCTAGTGTTGGTCTCATTCGATAGTTCTGGGGCCCGATCCTGGTCATGGTCCTACTCTTTTGATCTTGATGCTAGTACTCATCCTACTATTTTTTCCGGTCTGGTCTTACTACTAGACTTGGTTGTAAGTCTTAGATCCTAGTGCTACTACTGGGTGTTGGTCCCGATATTGATCTAGCTCTTGTCTTACTCTGGTCCTAATCCCAACATTGATCTTGGTCTAGTGCTACGACAAGTCCTAGTTCAATAGTGCTCCTGGTTCTAGTCTTACTCCTGGTCAAGTCTAGTACTAGGCCTTGTCCTACTACTAGTTATGGTGCCAACACTAATCCTGGTCTGGTGTTAATATTGGTCCTAGTCCCAATATTGATGCTCGTCTAGTCTTACTCCGGCCTTAGTCCCAATAGTGATCTGGTTCTGGTCCTACTATTGCTCCCGGTCGTAGTACCGATCCTAGTTCATGTCCTAATCTTGATCTTGGTCATGGACCTATTATTGGTCCAGTCTTTGGTCTTAGTACTAATCCTAGTCCTCCTTCTACTCTTAGACCTAGACTTGTTCGATCATTGCTAGTCCTAGTATTGATCTTGGTCCCAAAGATTAATCCTGGTCTTGGTCCCTAATAGTGATCCCGATCTTGGTTACTTACAAATAATGGATAAGAACACAAACAAAAATAATACCTACACATGCAACAAACGGTAGTATACAACAAGCACTCACACAATTGAAGCATACTCACGCAAAAAAAAAAATAAAATCAACCTTTACTATAAAAACACAATACTTATAATGATTATATACACGCATTCAACAAGCACACATTTGAATATAACTTACAAACGAGAGCAAACAAAATACCCCTGAGATAAAGGACAAAGGCAAACAACGCAAACAAACGCAAACAATGAAGAAACACACAAACTAAAAACACATATAGACATTCAAACACACCATACAAAAAAAACACATACAAACACATGCACAAGAAATACAAACACACGCACAACACATACTTAGTCATAAAAAAAAACACAAGCAAGTAACAAATATACATAATCACTAACAACATACTTCACACATGCACACATTCAAATCACGTACGCAAAAAAGTATGGAAAAAAGCAACACACACAACATAAAAAAAAATATAAATTTACAACATAAGCTATAGATGTATACACACTTAGTCATAAAATAGAAACACACAACAAACATACACACACTTAACCTAAACCCTAAATCAACAAAATAATACAAACAGAAAACTACTTACACACTAGCACACAACAATAATGAGCACTTAGAACAAACACACAAACAAGTTAAATACACACATAGAGACACACACAAACAAGTTAAATACAAACACGAGAGACTAACACAACAAACACACATACTCAAATCACATACATGCACATAGAGAAATAAAACATAGACACACAAAAACATCACTTCTAGACAAACATATCTAACCAAAACATACACATGTATCATAGGGTACAAATTACAAAAAATATATACAAGATACACACTCACAAGCACATAACAAAATAAATTTACAAATAACCATGCATTTACGTAGACAAACAATAAAAGGAAAACATACAAACACATACAAGTGATAAACCACAACAAATTTATTTTCAAAAATAAAAGCAAAAAAAAAAATAGAAAAGAACAAAAACAAAAAAACTACACACATAAACAACTATATACACAAAAAAGCATACAAACAATTCTCATACATACACAACAATAAATGTACAAATAATAAACACTAAAAAATTACAATATACAGGCACCTATTTATACAAACAAAGAGCATGCACAAAGAACGTAGGCAAACAAGCACAAAAAAAAAAAAAAACATAATTCAAGTAACAAATCATAAAAAAAAACATGAAGTGGAGCTCACACAACAAATGGCATACTCATAATTGACTTCTAAACAACACGCTTCTCCAACACATATTAACAAATACACAAACAAACAATAAATATAGACATTCATACGTACAACACAAAACACATATTGAACAATACCAACATGCATAAACATTCAAGATGACATAAACGTAAAACAACAAAGTTTCAACCAATAAACCAAAAATATTTAAAGAAAATAAACGAGAACACAGAGAAAAAAAACATACGTACACAACAAACACTCAAAAAACAAAATACAAAACACAAGATACATACAAAAAACACACAACATACACACATACCTAACACATGCAAACAAACTAATCATGCACAAACACACACAAACACCCACACGCATATATACACAAGTCATAAAAAATGACACCAAGAAATAGACCTACAACCAATAAAAATACATATATAAACACTTTTAAATAACACACAAATAAACACACAATTAAGAAATACACATACAAAACTACATATAAACAACAAATTCAAAAAAACCACTCACACACAACGAATTTACTTAGTCATAAAAAGAACAAACAAAATTTGAATTTTAACTTTTTAATTTATACACAATAATGACAACATACTCCATGCTCACATTCAAATAACGTACACAAAATACACAAAAAAGTAACACACACAATATGCATTAAAAAATAAATTTACAACATAAGCAACAGATGCCTGAGATTTAACTTAGTAATGTTCCTTCCATACAACAAACATGTGATATATATGTATATCGGTTTATACAAAAAAATAAAAGCATACATACCTAATCAACATATACAAAAGACACTCAAAACAATATCTACATGTAGTTTGCATACAAACACAATTCATACACAACATTTCATGTGCACAAATAATAAACACAAAACTACAACCATACACACCTGTTTATGTAAGTTGTATGTGTATGATGTAAACCATGTGTTTTGTGTACTATTCTAAATATGCATAATTCAAGTAATAAACATAAAACAAAAACATGAATTGTGTAATACCACACATATGATCACTCATAATGTGAGAAGTAAACCTCTCCATACACATATTTCTGAGACATCAAAACACACAAGAGATAAACACCTATAGCACACAACTCATTTGTCAACACATATTGAACTCACCAACCTACAAAAATCATTAAGAGTAAAGTCTCAAAGTCCTTAATATCCACAATATTTAAAGAAAGTTATAAACACCTAAAGAGAAAAAGTTAGGATGAAAACATACCTGGCTCCCTTCAACCTCACAAAAAAATAAAAAACACAAGTTAGTGCTACTAATTTTCTAAAAATCTCAAATAACACCTAACACCCCTATATGTCTCTAATCATGCACAAGCCATACACTGTTGTTTTGGTGAGTATCCTATTTGTAAGTTAGTTATAAATCCACAAGTCTTATTCACTTGGTGAGTATCCTACACCATGTTGTTTAAGTAAAGTCTTATTTTACACACAAATTGCAAAAATGAAACATTACAAAGTAAGAAAATTATCTCAAGCATCTAAGATTTACAAAAATTTGTAACCTACTACAAAAAAATTCTAAAAAATTTATTCATTTTTAAATTAGAAAAATATACATAATTGAATTGATTGGAGTTGGTCCAAGTCCAAAGTCAAAACTTGACCAAGACCGGGGATAGATATTGGGACTCTAGCCAATGATTAGCAACTAAGAAAAAAAAGGGGAGCACACAAAACTAGTAGTAGGACTAAGCAAGATTACTAATAAGACCAAGATTAGGATCAGTCAATTGGGTTTGGGATTAGTATTAGGACAATGTCATTGAATGGATAAAACAAGGAAAATAGTGAAGAATGATTAGTATAGCAAAAACACAAGATTATAAAAGACTAGTATATACATGTACTAGAATAATAAATTAAGGGAACTAGGATCGGTCCTTGGTACCAGGAATAATAGGATATATCTCCACACAAGACCAAAACAATTATTGGGACTAGTAGTAGGACCAAACCACATATTTGTCCTTGGACCGGGACCAAAAAATCATGAAACAACACCACCATATAAAAATAGTCACAATAGATAATTTAATTGTTACAACTTGCATCACTAGTAGTAGGAAATTAAAACATAAAAGGAAAAAAGTTCCAAAAAAAATATGATTCCATCATTTAGTTTTTAGTTTTGATCGCGAAAAAAAGATTGGACTTTGACTAAAGTCTTAAAAGAATAATTACAAAAATAACTATTTATAACTATAAACTAGAAACTAATATATTAGATACTAGTAAAAGGACCTAGAAGCGAGGACCAAAATTACTTGTTACTATAAACAATAAAATAATATCCTATTAGGAAATAAAATATAATAAAATAAATTTAATATTATTTTATTATTAACAACAGATTTAAAAACATAAATAAAAATGTTGGTAAAAGAAAATTTCATAACATATAATATATTTAGGTTAGATCAACAAATATAGTATTTGCTAGTATAAGATTTAGGATGACTAATATCAAAAATTAAATTAAGGTCTGGAAAAATTGAATTGCCAATATTCACCAAACAATAAGGCTATTAAAAACCTGATGCAATGTAATAAATTTATGTCCATGTCATAGATATGGTTACTATGTTTTCCATTTGAGTGAAGTCCTTGTAAGATGGTTAACCACTTAAATTGACGTGAAAGAAGAATGAAGATGGTATTTACCAAAGGATGGAGTGCATTTACCCTTTGATTATGAGAAAATATGCGTTTATATTAATCTTGGTCCTGACTTACTATTGATCCCAGTTCTGGTCCTAGTACTGATCCTGGTCCTCCTTCTACTCTTAGACCTAGATCAGTTACTAATCCATATTCTCTAATCCACAATTGATCTTGGTCTTGATTTAAGGTCCTTGTCCTAAAACCAGATCTTTATAAATTGGTCCCAATACTAATCGTTGTCCAAACGTAGGAAAGAAAGGCAATCACATATATCCTATCTTGGTATGCATTTTCAGACCATTTCCAATTACTTAATCTGGTCTTGGATACTTACAAAAATGGACAATAAAACAAACAAAAATCATACCCTTTTGCTCTCCAACAAACCACAACTTTACAAGAGCATAAGATGTATACACAACACATAAAGGAAAGATAACTCAAGCACCATACAATGATTATTCCATCTTCAACAAGCATACAGGTGTGTCTAGTATTTTCAAGCACGTGCATACAAAATATCCCATGCTTATAGATTGTAGAAGTAAAAAATGAAAACATGGAAACACACAAATTAAAAAAAACACATTTAGACACAATCATAAACAACAAATATATGCAAACACAAATATATTTTGACATCCACATAACAAGCACACAATTAACAAATACACATGTTTGAAACCACACATATAGACATTCAAACACACCAAATAGTAAAAAAGACAAACAAACACATAAAAAGAACTTGAATTACAACAAAAGCTCACATTGTCTTGATAACTTTCGTTTGTATTCAATATATATACAAAGAACAACACACATACACACACACACATACACACTCTTTTAAATAACATGAAAAATAAATACACTTATACAAACAAATATGCAATATAAATATGTTTCAAAAAACAACAAACACCATAAATAAAATCACATAAGACAAGCCTATACACAAACACATGGATAAAGAACACACCCCTAAAAATAACAAACAACAATCCATACAAATAAAAACATATATCATAAGCAAAATCCAAACATACTCACACATAATAAAACAACCAAATAACTCCACACATGCACACATTCAAATAACATACTGCAAATTTAAAACAAGTAACACACATAACATAAACAAAAAAATAAATTTACAACATAAGCAAAAGATGCATATCATACTTAGTCATAAAATAAAAACACACAATGAAACATACACATATAAATAATTAAATGAGAGCCAAAACACTAATATAAAACACAAATGGTTATTTAAACAATAGCACACAACAACCATGAGCAATGTTGAACAAACAAAATCAGCTAAATACACACACAGAGAGACGCACACACAAACAAGTTAAATACACACACAAAAAGACACACACAACAAACACACATACTCAAATAACATACATGCACACAGACAAATAAAACATAGACACACAACAACATCAGTCCTAAATAAACATATCTAAACAAAACATACACACGTATCACATGGTACAAATTACAAAACAATATATACAATATACATACTCACAAGCATATAACATACAAATGCAAATAACCATCACTTCTAGGAAAACAACATGAACAGCACAACAAACACATATATGCAAAAACATTCAAATAACATAAAGGTACAAAAAAATTATTTTCAACAAACAAATAGAAACAAAAAATATACTTACAAATAATGGAAAAGAACGGAAACAAAAAACCTACACACATACAACAAACACTCATATACCATAATCACACACACAACAAACACACACTTAAACCACAGGAAAAGGACCAGTAGTATGACGATTCAATTGTAGGACCAGAACTAGGAACAATTGTATGACCTAGACCAGAACTAGTAGTAGGACAAGGGCTAGGATCTGTACATGGACATGTGTAGTAGTATAACAAGGATTTGTACTAGGACCATGACTAGTAAATGGACCAAGACCAGATTAGTACTAGGACTAGGAACAGTAGTAAGAGCCACGACCGGGATCACTACTAGGACCGGGATTGATGGTAGGACCAAGATTGGATCACTCCTAGATTTGGGATCAATAATGGGACCAAGTCCATGATTATTAATAGGATCGGCACTAGAATTAATACAAGGACCAGGAACGATACTAGGACCGGGTCCAAAAGTAGGATTTGGACCAAGATCCGTCTGGGACAAGGACTAGTAGTAGGACCGGAAGTAGGATCGATCGGGACTTAAGCCAAGATTAGTACTAGGACCGGGACTAATAACAATGAGCCATGACAAGGATTAGCATTTGGTCAAGGTCTAGTAGTAGGACCAAGACTAGGACCAGGGATCGGTATTGGGACCAAGACCGAGATCGATATTGGGATCGGGACCAATGATAACACCAAGACCGGGATTAGTACTAGGACCACGCTAGTGGTAGAACGTAGCGAAGTAAGTGGTGGGACTAATTTGAGATAAGTACTTGGACAAGGGCCCAGTAGGACCACAACCATGATGACTATGGGGACCAAGAAGTAATAAGGAAAAAGTAGGATGGACAAGAAGGTCCAAGAAGTAGGATGAGGATCAATATTGTGATAACGGCAAGGATAATTTTGGGACCAGTTGTAGGACCAAGACCGGGATCGTAATTGATCCACGTCTAATAGTCAAACCAGGACCACAACGGGACCAAGACCAAGATCAATACTAGGACCAGAAGCATGAGTAGTAGGACAATAACTAGGTTTAGTTTTGGGACCAGATCCAACGGTAGGACCTCGACCAGGTTATGTACTAAAACCGGAAAATTAGTAGGACTAAGACCAGGATCAAAGAACTACTTCGTATCAATAGTAGGACTAAGACCAGGATCGATAATTGCAAAAGATCTAGTAATAAGACCAAGACCATAGTCAATACTAGGATTAGGTCTAGTAGTTGGATCAGGACCGATGTAGCACGAGAACCCAGGATCAAGACGTGGACCAAAACTAGTAGTAGCCTGAGAGAGCGAGGATCAATACTACCACCAGGACTAGCGGTATGACCAAGACCAGGACAAGGACCAATAGTAGCACCAAGACCGGATCACTACTAGCTGGTATTGTTCCATGTACTTATCTCGGTGCTAATTTATTTACCGATCTTGGTATTGGGATTGATCGATCATGGTTCTATTCATGTCCAATGCTAGTATTGATCTTATTCGTGGTGCTACTATTGGTCTTAGTCTAGTTCCTACTACTAGACCTGGTCTTGATCCTATTACTCGACCTAGTAATTGTCTTACTATTGGTCCTGGTTCTATTCTTGGTTTTGGTCTAGTCTTGATCTTGTTTTTATCTACTATTGGTCGAGTCCTGGTCCTACTACTAGTCCTTGTTCTAGTACTAATCGTGGTTTTGGTGCCTTTGTTGGTCCGGCCCCAATATTGATCTGATCCTAACGCTATTAATGGTCTAGTCCCAATATCGCTTTTCTTGTTTACGGTCTTCCTTTGTTCTTGGTCTTGGCCCTACTCTTGGTCCTTGTCTTACTCTAGTCTGGTCCCAATACTAATATTGGTCCTGGTGCTAATAATAGTCCTAGTCAAAATATTCATGCTTGTCTTAGTGCTCTATTGGCCCTAGTCCCTAAGTAATCCTAGTTTTTTGTCCTAGTACCAGTCCTAGTCGTTCTCTTGATCATGGTCCATGTATTAGTACTAATTTTGGTCCTAGACTTGCTATTGGTCTAATCTCGGTCCCTAGTCGGGGTCCTGGTCGTCTTCTACACTCTTAGAACTGGACCGATTCGATCTAGTCCTAGCGCCACCTCTTGGTCTTAGTCTTGATCCAATTATAGGTCCAGTCTGGATACTTACAAACAATGGACAAGAACACAAAGAAAAAATCATACCATACATACAACAAACACTAATATACCACAAGCACTCACATAATTGAAGCATACACAACGTAAAAAAAAATCGCAACACAACACACGTACAATGATTATATACATGCATTCCACAAGCATACACTTATATATAACATACAAACAAAGTGCATACAAAATACCCACATATAGAAAGAGCACAAGTAAACAAACGCAAAAAATGAAGAAAAACACAAACACGCAACACATATACACAATCGTAAACAACAACATAAAAAGTGGACCATAGACAAGAAATGTATGCACAAAAAGCTTTTGAAAACACACATAACAAGCACATAATTAACAAATACACATACAAACAACAAATATAGACATTCAAACACACCAAAGGAAAAAGACAAACAAACACATGCACAAGCAATACACATGCACAAACATTGAAATAACATAAGCGTACAAAAAAAATATTTTCAACCAACAAACACCCAAAAAATTTCACTTACAAACAATAGATAATAACACATACAAAAGTCATGCATGCACATGCACATACAACAAAAACTCACATTCAACATGCATATGCTCGTATAGAATATATATACAAAGAACACGCCACACACACACACCCAAAGAACAAGGGAAAACAAACAAAAACAACAAAGAAACACACAAACACCTAACACATATACGCACAATCATAAAAAATGATATAAAGAAATAGACCACAGACAACAAAAATACATATACAAACACTTTTAAATAACACACACAACAAACACACATTTAACAAATACACATATATTTGAAAAAATAACAAACACACAAACATAAAATACATACAAGAACAAGCCTATACACAAATACATCAATAAAGAACACACTCCTGAAAATAAAAAGAGCAATCCATACAAAAAAAAAACATATATGCAAAAACAAAATCCAAACATACTCATACAAAATGAACATAACCAAATACATAGAAACATAAATCACACACACACCACAACCAATACAAAAAAACTACTCACGCACAAAACACATACCTAGTCATAAAAATCAAACACAAACAATAACAAATATACAGAATCACTAGCAACATAGTCCACCCATGCACACATTCAAATAACGTACACAAAAAGTATGCAAACAAGTACTCACACAGCATAAAAAATATATAAATTTACAACATAAGCAATAGATGCATACATGCTTAGTCATTAAAAAAAACACAAAAAACATACACACACTTAACCCTAAACCCTAAATCAACAAAATAATACAACCACAACACTACTTACACACTAGCATACAACAACCATGGGCTCACAGAACAAACACACAAACAAGTTTAATACACACATAGAAACACACACAAACAAGTTAAATACACACACAGAGACTAGTAAATGGACTAGGACTAGGACCAGGACCAAGACCAGTAGGACCAAGACCGGGATCACTCAGGGACCGGAATCAATAATGGAACCAAGTCGATGATTAATAGTAGGACCAGCCCTACAATTAATACAAGGACGGGATGAGAATCGGGACTAGGTGTAAAAGTAGGACTAGGACTAGGATCTGTCCTAGAACAAGTGACTAGTAGTAGGACCGTGGAAGTAGGATCAGTACAGGGACTTGAACCAGGATTAGTACTAGGACTAGGACCAATAACAGAACCATGACAAGGATTAGCATTTGGTCAAGGTCTAGTAGTAGAACAAAGACCATAACCAGGATCATTATTTGGACCAGGCCCAACATAAGCACTAAGACCGGGATTAGTATTAGGACCAGGGCTAGTGGTAGGACCAGGAGCAGTAGTGGTAGTAGTAGTAGTAGGACCAAGACTAGGATCAGTACTAAGTCCTAGACTAGTACTGTCGCAACCGTAATTCCGACGAGACGACGAACTCGCTAAAATTTGAAAATGAATTTTACTGATAATGTGGAGTCGCCACCAAATTTTTATTTAAGGGAAAAGATTTGGAAAAACCCTGACTCAAGGAAGAGATTTAGGTTCGGGAGTCGGTTACGAGTGGGGAAGGTGTTAGGCACCCTACTCGCCTGTTCCGAAGAAAAGTACCCTTAAACTGAGTGTGTGATTATTTGAAAATGATTTGATCCCTTTTATTAGAGTGGAAATAAATATTTGATGGTGGTTAGCCTGACAGGACTTGATCCTGCTCCTACGTATTCCCCGGTGCAATGGGAAACTCAAGCCTTACGTAGTTCTGGTTTGTGAAGGCTTGACCTTCAAAAGTGCTTGAGAAAAGATTATTTGGTTTGTGAAGGCTTGACCTTCGAAAATGCTTGAGAAAAGATTATTTTAAAGATCTTGTTTTGAGAAAGTTTTATCTTTGGGAGAGACGGCTAAGGCAGCACGGGGACCTATACGAACTACTAAATGTTGAACAACAGGTAAACCGCTAGTTCCCTATTTAGAGCCCATTGCATGAGACCTCTAATCCCAAAATATTAAAAAAGATTTTTTAAATCTTGAAGAAGACCTCAAGTCCACTCATGCACAAGGCCCGAGGCGGCTAAGGCAGCACGGGGACCTATATGAACTACTAAATGTTGAGCAGCAGGTAAACCGCCAGCTCTCCATTTAGAGTCCA
Source organism: Canavalia ensiformis (assembly GCA_026541065.1). NCBI lineage: Eukaryota > Viridiplantae > Streptophyta > Magnoliopsida > Fabales > Fabaceae > Canavalia > Canavalia ensiformis. The sequence continues at coordinate 12,761 of JAMKYM010000729.1, forward strand.
TTGCGTGAGACTTAAAGATCCCAAAATATTTAGAAAAAGATTTTTAAATTTTTTTGAATAAGGGATAATTTGCAATTGACGTTGATCCTTAAATAAAAGAAAGCTCGAATTTAATAGAAGAATCTTCATTTTTTGACTTCTGGAGTAATTGGGGTTTTAATGCAATTATTTAGCAATTATGGGATTTTTATGAATTTTCTGGATTTTTTGTATTTTAATGGATTTTCTGTACTTTCATAAATTTTTGTATTTTTATGAATTTTTATTAATTTTCTGATTTTTCTGGAATTTTTCTTAAATTGTGGAATTTTTTTATTAATTTTCTGATTTTCTAGAATTTTTTTATTAATTTTTTGATTTTCTAGAAATTTTTATTAATTTTCTGTATTTTTGAATTTTTTGTTAATTTTTGAATTTTTTATTAATTTCTGGAATTTTTGAATTTTTGGGACAGAGTAGGGATTAAAGGGATTCCTAGGGGTAGTAGGGTAATTTATCATATCAGGGACAACATAGGCATTTTCTGGAAAAGTCAGGGGCATTGGAGTAATTCTGGATGTTGGGGCACATTTGGTATATTTGGAAAGGTGCAGGGGCATTATGGTAATTCTGGATTTGAATAAATAAAAACTTGTGCCCAATTCAGGAAGTAGTAGTATGCAGGGATCGAACCCCTGCCTTAGACTATAAGGACCGCGCTTTCCACCACTGGGCCATGATCGAACTTCAATTATAGTCTCGTGCCATCATATTTATATCAAGAATTCGAGTTTATCACTTTTTATTACAAAAAGGGTGAGGGAGGGTTCGAACCCATCTCGTGGAACTTATGGACAGCATCTCCTGCCACTATGTTGTGTCTATAGCTACGTCCTTAACCCTTCTAATTAAAACAAAAGGGTATCTTCATGAGTGGGAACCTGGACCCGTGTGTAAATTGCATGGGATTCCTTCCCTTCCTTCACATTGGTTCCTTGATTTACTCCCATGTATTATCATAGATTCTAGTATGGCTAAGATGAGAGGCAGCCTTAGCGTAGTTGAATTGAGGATTGGGCGTGCAGCACCTCATTTCCTTAGCTGTTCAAAGTCATTCCATTTCAAGGACATATTTCCTGCAAATTCCTTTCGTGATGAGCATGTGAAACCGTTGGTTTGGTGGGTTTTAGGCTCATTTCCAGTCCCTGTCTACCTCCTTGAATTTCTAGGCTCTTATGGAACATGATTGCTTTTAGAATGTTTAGTTGGAGGAGGTCCAGATTCAGACAAATTTGGTGTCAAATACCTCCAACACATGTGTCATTACCTCGCCAATCAACCTCCTTTGTTCAGAATAGATCAGAACCTTGTTGAAATTCTCTCCTCCTGGTCTAGAGGAATGCTCTAGCTATTGAATTTGATATTAATCTTAAAGCTTATCCATCTTATTCCTAGGTGACATAGAATTTTCTTACCAATTGGTTGTGGGTCGTCTAATGGTACTTATCTCCTAATAAAGCATATAGGCATGTTTCATGCAATAGAAATTCATTTTGTTCAGCAGAGGTAAGGCTTCAGTTCTTTTGGGCCACAGCTTCTTGCAGAGCTATCCTATAAGTTTTAGGTAGAGGATCATAAGAAATCTCCTAGTCCAATCTGGTGACTTAATTTTCAAAAGGGGAGTGGATTTTTTAATGAACCCCAAATCAAATTTCCACCAAAAGATCAATGATTGGATATGTATTTATTAACTCCATATTAACTTACAAGCCGAGCATCAAAACTATTTAAAATTGTTTGTCTATTGATCTTTCTAATTATCAAATTATGCTTTGAACAGAGCAAATATTGATCGAAACATATTGGTTCAAATACAACAATTTAGGTAGAAACGCTGACCTTTGATAAGTTGGGTGCGAGAATCCTTTTTGATTATCAAGTGAATGCTTATCTTGATTTGTATGACTCAAGGATTAGAACGTCAATATGAATACCTGAGATATATATCTATGCTATCAACATGATCCGATTTGGGTTCTTGTTTACTTGGTGGAATCTGAACATTTGCATGCCAACGAAATACCATGTGATCGGTCTAATATCGGTGGAAATCACCCCTACCGATTGATATGTTGTCTTCTAATTCTTGCCTAGCCTGAACAGAACCATGCCAATTTCTTGATTTGAAAAGGAAGAACGCTTCCCTTGACTCGACCTCAGTCAGGGAGTGAGTAAGGATTGTTATTGGATCTCCCTCCCCTGGCCTTCTTCTCACCTCCTTCTTGTAATACCCCCTTTCTTTCTTTTTTTCATTTTCTTTTTTTTTTCAGATTTTTTTAAAAATCTTATTTATTTCCCCCGTTTAAAATTTATTTCCAGATTATTTTTCTTAATCTTGATTTCATTTTTTTGTATTTATTATTTTTCTTTTTGCTAAAAAAAAATCTTATTGATTTTAATTTTTCCTTATTTTTCAGAATTTTATTTTTGTGTATAATTTTTTAGATTTATTTTTCTTTTTCTTTTAATTTCCAACATTTTTACCATTTTAATCTTCAGATTTTATTATTTATTTTTGAAAGTTTTCTGATTCTTTTATTAATTTCCAGATTTTTGATTTTCTGATTTTATTAGTAATTTTGATTTTGTTTTCTTTATTTAAATCTTCTTTTTTTCCTTTTTGTTTTTGTTTTGTTTGTGTTTATTTATTATTTATATTTTCCGTTTTTTTTTATTATTTATTTTTTGGTTTCTTGATTAATTTTAATGGTTGTGGGCTTCGGACATAAATGGGTGTTTACAGTTTGCCCCTCTTTACTTATTTTTCTACCTGGTAATGTGAGAAATGATTCTATGAATTATCGAGGTAGGAAATGAGTAAAGACGTGAACACCTTATGTCCGAAGCGGTTTTTTGCAGAAGTCCAAGCAGCACCAGAAGCCTTGAACTTAAAGAGGACCCCACGGATGCCTGAGGAGCGGTGGTTGAATGACTTTACCAGCTTCGTGTGTTGTGATGCTGAAATTATAAGAGACTAAAGTATGGAGGGCCTGACAGCATCGACTTGCAAGCAATAAACTAAACTGGATGGATGGCCTGACAACATAGGCCAGAAAGCAGTAAATCTAAACTACATGGCGGCTTGACAACATAGGCCTGAAAGCAGTAAATCTAACTACATGGCGGCCTGACAACATAGGCCTGAAAGCAAGAATTAAAACTACATGGCGGCCTGACAACATAGGCCTGAAAGCAGTAAATCTAAACTACATGGCGGCCTGACAACATAGGCCTGAAAATAGAAATCTAAACTACATGGCGGCCTGACAACATAGGCCTGAAAGCAGTAAATCTAAACTACATGGCGGCCTGACAACATAGGCCAGTGAGCGGGAATGCAAAGATGCAATGTTATGGCCTGACAACATAGGCCAGTGAGTAAGAATGTAAAGATGCAATGCTATGGCCTGACAACATAGGCCAGTGAGCAGAAATGAAAACTTGAGGGGAATCCCGTTGTTGACGGGAAGAATGCAAATGAAATCCTGCTGTTGCTAATAAATGCAGACCTTCTTGACAGGTGGACAGAAAATTAAACGTGCTTGAAGTCCTGTTGTTGACAGGAGAATGGAAATGAGGTCCCGTTGTTGCCGGGAAGATGCAAATGATGAAATCCTGCTATTGCCAGGATAAATGTAAATGAAATCCTGCTTGACAGGATTAAAACTTGAAGTCCTGTTTGACAAGATGAATGCAAATGAAATCCTGCTGTTGCCAGGATAAATGCAAACCTGCTTGACATGTGGACGGAAATTAAACATGCTTGAAGTCCTGTTGTTGACAAGAGAATGCAAATGAGGTCCGCTGTTGCCGGGAAGATGCAGATGAAATCCTGCTGTTGCCAGGATAAATGTAAATGAAATCCTGCTTGACAGGATTAAAACTTGAAGTCCTGTTTGACAGGAGAATGCAAATGAAGTCCCGCTGTTGCCGGGAAGATGCAAATGAAATCCTGCTGTTGCCAGGATAAATGCGAACCTGCTTGACAGGATTAAAACTTGAAGTCCTGTTTGACAGGAGAATGCAAATGAGGTCCCGCTGTTGCCGGGAAGATGCAAATGAAATCCTGCTGTTGCCAGGATAAATGTAAATGAAATCCTGCTTGACAGGATTAAACTTGAAGTCCTATTTGACAGGAGATGCAAATGAGGTCCCGCTGTTGCCGGGAAGATGCAAATGAAATCCTGCTGTTGCCAGGATAAATGCGAACCTGCTTGACAGGATTAAAACTTGAAGTCCTGTTTGACAGGAGAATGCAAATGAGGTCCCGCTGTTGCCGGGAAGATGCAAATGAAATCCTGCTGTTGCCAGGATAAATGCGAATGAAATCTTGCTTGACAGGATTAAACTTGAAGTCCTGTTTGACAGGAGATGCAAATGAGGTCCCGTTGTTGCCGGGAATATGCAAATGATGACATTTTGCTATTGCCAGGATAAATGCAAACATGCTTGATAGGTGACATAAAAATAGACATGTTTGAGGTCCTGTTGTTGATAGGGACAAATAGAAAAATAGACATCCTGTTGTTGCAGGAAGTCCTGACAAGTAATAGAAAAATAGACATGCTTGAAGTCCTGTTGTTGACAGGAAAATGTAAATGAGGTCCCGTTGTTGCCGGGATGTATGCAAAATTAAACATGAAGTCCTGCTTGACAGGATGAGTGCAGAAGTTAAAACTTGACATCCTGCTTGACAGGATGGGTGCAGATGAAATCCTGCTTGACAGGATGTATGCAGAATTAAAGATGAAGTCCTGCTTGACAAGATGTATGTGGAGAATAAAAATGACGAGGCGACAACACAGGGTGCCTTGAAGAAAAATTAAAAAGTTGATGATGACTATTTGGATGGCAAAAAGGACTTGTAAAGACAGGTGAATTTGAGGTGGGAGGGTCCTATACTACTTGAGTGAAAGGTGATCTATACTAACTTGAAAGGATGGCCTATTAGGGCAGGCGAAGCATGAATGACCTGTTAAGACAGGCAAATGGAAAATGACAAGAATCTATTAGGACGGGTATCGAAGAAAAGCCCTGTTGTTGACAGGAAAGAAGTGATCCTGTTAAGACAGGTAGGAATCATGTAGAGGTCCTGTTGTTGACAGGGTGGAACACAAACTTGATGTGCCTTGAGGTGGCGTATGAAAAGGGATTATAGAATTCTTCGTCAGTTGCCGTCGAACAACTTTATTTTGAAATTTCTTTTTCTTGAATTAAAATAAACTGCTTATTCTACCTTGAACTTGAAGGTTTTTTTGGGCACTTGATAATTACTTTTCGAAGAAACTTGGGCAACCCGATTTTGCCCCAGTTTAGAAAATTGAGGAATGCCTTGGTTTGAGTGAAGTTTGGGCAAACATTTTGCCCCAGTTTAGGCCTCGATGAGATTGATGATGAGCTTGACTTGAATTTTCTAGGCCACTTTGCCCTATTGAACTTGATAGGAGTTGAGGAATTGAGGATTGTCTCAACTTGGGTTTTCTTGGGCAAATGTTTGCCCCAGTTTTGTTCTTGGATTTAAATCTTTCTTGGGCAAATGTTTGCCCCGGTTTGGACTCGATCCAGAATCTGAGGATGACCTTAATTTGAACTTTTGTGGGCAAGCGTTTGCCCCTATTTGAACTTGATTTTGAGAGTGACCTCAAATTGAATTGTGTGGGCAAGCATTTGCCCCAGTTTGATTTTTCTAACGTTGAGGAATCGAGGATTGCCTCAACTTGAATTTTCTGGGCAAGTGTTTGCCCCAATTTTGTTCTTGGTTTAGAATTTGAGGATGGCCTCAAATTAAATTTTAATGGGCAGGTGCTTGCCCCACTTTGAGCTTGACTCCAAATTCGAGGATGACCTCATATTGAATTTTTGTGTGGGCAAGTATTTGCCCCAGTTTGGAAGTCATGATCAACTTGGGCAATTTTACCTAGGTCTTAATTAGTTTTTGAAAGATGAGTTATGAAATGCTTGAATGACAAAATGCTTATTGCGATGTTTGAATGAATGAAAAAGAATATGGTGTTTGTGATGCTTGGATGCATGCAGAAATGATGTGGGGTTCTTATTTTGATGCTTTGAAATAGTTATTTGATGAAACAGATGTTGTGGGATAAATGCAAACTATGAAATGAAAATGTTCTTGTTTCTCTTGATTTTTGATTTTTCTGACGCATCCTTCCTCGACAACTCCATAGTAGGTGTGAAAAGAATCAAGAGTCAGGACGAGTTGGATTGACTCAACTACAAAGTTTTCTTGGTCAATTCTGTAAATTTGCTTTTGTCAGGATCTTTGAGGCCCAACAGTGGTCAGTATTATTGAATAAGACACACTCCTTACGTCTTGATGGCGTTGTGGCTGGTAGGAAGATGAATCTTTGGGAAACAATCCTATTGTGTTGCAACGGTTGAGGATTCATCCGACTTGTCATGACTTTTCAAAATTAATCCCTTTTTAATTATTTTTACATTTTTCATGTTTCCTTGTGGCACGTGCATTTTGAGGTGTGCAAAGTGATGCTGGATGGTCGAAAGAAGGAGATGGAGAATTTTGAGGTTGTATGTTTTAAGGTGGTGTACTTGAAAGGAAAAAGATGATGAAAGTGGTGGGTTCGATTGCCCAAATGGCACCTTTTGATGAAAAATGCCAATGCTGCTTTTCATAATCTTGATTGTCAATTTAGCCAAACTTTGAGAAATGGAAAAATTTTGCCCCAGTTTTAGGAAGATATGAGGTGCAGAAATGTCATGTTGTCTTGGGATTCCTGGATTGACCTTAATTTTTGCCTGGGTTGTTCTTTTGAGTTTTCAACCCAGCAGGTCTTTTGTTTTACCCTGACTTTTTCTTAGGTCACCCTTACGGGTTTTCGACCTAGCGGGCTTTTGTTTAATCGTGCCCTAACTTTTGCCTAGGTCCCTTTTGAAGATTGTCGACCTAGCGGGCCTTCTGCTTGATTGCGCCCTAACTTTTGCCTAGGTCACCCTTACGGGTTTTCGACCTAGCGGGCCTTTTGCTTGATTGTGCCCTAACTTTTTCCTAGGTCTTCTTTGATGATTGTCGACCTAGCGGGCCTTTTGCTTGATTGTGCCCTAACTTTTGCCTAGGTCTTCTTTGATGATTATCGACCTAGCGGGCTCTTATATGATCCTGATTTTTGCCTGAATTGTTGTTGGAAACCGGCAAGACCTTTTCTGATCGTGACTTTGTCGATTCATTATTTTGAACTTTAACCCTACTTTTGCCTGGATTATTTTTGGCTTTTAATCCAGAGGGCTTCTCTTCTTCTTGAATTTTATGTTCGACCTTGATTTTGCCTGGATTATTTTTTACTTTAATCCAGCGGGTCTTCTCCTTTCTCTTGAATTTTGTGTAGTTGAATATCGACCTTACCGAGATCATTTTGGGCTTCCAATTCAGCGGATCTTTTCTTGCATCCCTGATTTTGCCTAGATTTAAACTTGGTTCCAGCGGGATATTTTTATTTTGAATGGTGATGTAGAATCCCTGGTTGTTTATCCTGCTTCCTCATTGGGATTTTCTCTTTTAGCTTGATTAATTTGACGTTCAAGATTATTTATTACAGCACTAGCATCCTCACCAATTGGTATTTATTGTTTTGGTGTAGGAATAAGAAGTGGGCTGAGTGACGAAAAGGATGATAAATTTTAGAAGTAAAGTCAAAATGTAAAGCACGTGCTCAAGTAATATGAAAAATGTAACTTTTGCATTATTTATTGAGATTTATTTACAAAATATTGATTTTGAAAAGTATGACAATTTTTTGGATGAGTATCCTCAATCTGTACAAAGGGACTCGTTATTGTGTTGTTCCATCTCACAATCGGGTCGGATTTGGTTCTCGTGGTTCGGCAATGGATTGTTTTCTGTGTTAGGAGCAAGCCTCCCAAAATCCAGCCACTTTGCATCGATTAAGCTCTGCACCTTTTGTTTCAATGCTAGGAAATCCTCTGTAGAATGGCCAATAAATCCTGCATGGTAATCGCATCTGGCGTTAGCATCGTACCCATTTAGATATGTGGCGGCTCTTGAGGCTTTAGAGGATAAGGTGCAACCAGAGAGTTTTGAATCGGCCCGAGGTAGCACCTGGGGTGTGAGGATTGGGATAGGGTCAAATTGGACGGGCTTCTTCTCCTTTTTCTGGCTTTGGTTAGGATTCTGGCTTATGGCTTGTGTTTGGGCCGTATATGGTGTTGGTGGTCGGACTTGTGTCGGATAGTTGTAAGTAGGAGGGTACGGTGTTTGGTATGTAGCTGCAATGTAAGGATATGGTGTGTAAGGTGTGTATGGTGTATATGGTGGTTGGTAACCCATTGGACCATAAGGTGCCATCTGTGGGGTGTATTGACCGTGACCAGAAGCCACATTGTAGGTTTCACCTGCCTTTTTCTTCCCATACCCATTGGAAGTATTGGTTGTCCCTGTGAATTTGTGCCCGATCTTTCCCCGGCGCATGCCACCTTCGATCCTTTCTCCAATGATGACGACATCAGAGAAGCTAGAAGTTATACTGCCGACCATCTTGTCATAGAAAGGATCTTGGAGTGTGTCCACGAACATGCTGACCAATTCCCTTTCGGATAAGGGAGGTTGTACTTGAGCGGCCAGCTCCCTCCATCTTTGTGCGTATTGCTTGAAGGTCTCATCTCCTTTTTTGGCCATATTCTGGAGCTGAGTCCGATCAGGGGCCATCTCTGTATTGTATTGATACTGTTTCGTGAAAGCCTCGGCAAGGTCCCTCCATGAACGGATGCGTGTCCGCTCTAGCTGAGTGTACCAGTTTGTAGCTGCCCCTGTTAAGCTGTCTTGAAAGAAATGGATGAGCAGCTTCTCATCGTAGGTACATGCAGACATCTTCCTACAGTACATAGTCAGATGTTTCTTTGGACAGCTGGTTCCTTGGTATTTCTCGAATTCAGGAACCTTGAATTTGGGAGGGATGACCACGTCTGGTACTAGGCACAAATCTGCTGCGTTTGTGATTTTGTAAGCGCTCCCCTCGATTGCCCGGATTCTATCTTCTAAGGTTCTCCACTTTTCAGTATCCTCCTTTGAAGGGTGGCTTGGGTATTCCTCTGGCCTGTTGTGAGGTTGAGGAAATGGTATGTACACAGGGTGAGGCCCTTGGGTGAACATAGGATTCGTTCCCCCAACAGCCGTTTGGTATGCTTGTGGAATGGTGTTTGGAGGTGGGTTATGTGTTTGGGTTTGTGTTTGGTTGTATAAGGGTGCATGCCCATGAGGATACCCGTAATGAACTCCTTTGGTTAGCGGAGGCATAGTTGATGGTGGAGTGAACCCAGGAGGATATGACGGGTCTGTTGGTTCTTTCGGCAAGGATTCCGTCGCCTCCTTCTGTTTAGACTGCTGGATGGCCTCCATTAGCTTGGCCATCTGTTCCTTCAGTGATTTGACCTCATTTCTTAGCTCCTCATTTTGTCTCTCCAGCTCATCCATGATTCTTGATTGTGCTCGAGTTCTATAAGGATGTCGAGGAAGCTATGTTTCTCCAATTTTCTCTTGAAGTTAAAAATTAATTTTTGTGAAATAATTTGAATGCAACAAAACGTGAATGATAAAGATGTTAATGTAGTGAGTATGAAAAAAGGTATGGAATGATTTTTGAAATCTTTCTTTTTTATGATAAATTTATGAATGAATGGATGAATGAATGTTATGCTCAAGTAAGTTTAAGAGATTTGAAGTTTGACTATTTTGAAAATAAATCAGAGTGCTTTTATTTGAAATCCTTCTTTTTGATTTTTAACAGATTTGTTTTTAGGAGTTTTGGTATTTTTGTTTTGCTAGAAAACCTTTAGTTTTGTTTAGAGAAATTTTTTTAGTTTTGCTAGAGTTTTTCTAGAAAGCATTCTTTAGGTTTTCGAAATTTCATTTTCTCTCTTTTTGAATCTGTTTAATATTTTCAGTATTTTCAAAAGATTATTTTCCTAATTTTTATTTCTAAAACGTCTTTTTAAGTCTTTTTTTTTTGGAGTCTTTTCAATATTTTCAAAATATATTTTTCTTTACTAGGAATTTCCTCCTTCTATTTTGGTTTTCTTGATTTTTATCTTGATTTGATTTTTGTATCCCCAACTGTGGCTTTCAACTCCTTTTTGCCACTTCGGATGGTTCCGTTCAAATAAGTGCCTGTGAGCGGTGAACCTTGTATCTTGAAAGGGGTGTGTGTGCCCTCTTTGCTTCTTGCGTGGGTTACTTGTCCTAAAGATCTATGGCCTTTTATATTAACCTCTCAAAGGTGGTTAATAATCCTGGGGTGTAGAGGTTACTAGAGCCAAGTTCCAATCCACAATGCTTGCCACAATAGTAGAAGTAGCCATTAGTTGTGGGGCATTATGAATAGGACGCACTCTATCGTGGGATTTCGTGATAGCCACATCAGACATAGGCCCCAACGTGACACCACTAGATCCCTCTATCCTAGGCAACACTCAGACCCGGGTATAGGGCCCCACTCATGATGGATGCATATGCATTAATGTAATGTGGAGGGCACACAATATTATTGGGATACTTGCAATTAGGGAACTTGCACAGATATATAGCAATTTATTGTTTGTCTATCCTAGGGTGTAGAGAGAGTAAACAAACAATAAAACAAGAATAAATCAACAAATAAATAACATGCAATAATTAAATCATGCACATAAACAGTGAAGGGATCAATTATAATGCACACTCAAATAACTGGGCTTGACTCTCTAAATTCCCTAGTGGAGTCGCCATCTGTCGCAACCGTAATTCCGACGAGACGACGAACTCGCTAAAATTTGAAAATGAATTTTATTGATAATATGGAGTCGCCACCAAATTTTTATTTAAGGGAAAAGATTTGGAAAAACCCTGACTCAAGGAAGAGATTTAGGTTCGGGAGTCGGTTACGAGTGGGGAAGGTGTTAGGCACCCCACTCGCCTGTGTTCAAGAACAGTACCCTTAAACTGAGTGTGTGATTATTTGAAAATGATTTGATCCCTTTTATTAGAGTGGAAATAAATATTTGACGGTGGTTAGCCTGACAGGACTTGATCCTGCTCCTACGTATTCCCCGGTGCAATGGGAAACTCAAGGCTTACGTAGTTCTGGTTTGTGAAGGCTTGACCTTCAAAAGTGCTTGAGAAAAGATTATTTCGTTTGTGAAGGCTTGACCTTCGAAAATGCTTGAGAAAAGATTATTTTAAAGATCTTGTTTTGAGAAAGTTTTATCTTTGGGAGAGATTTTTTGCCTATTCATGCACAAGGCCCGAGACGGCTAAGGCAGCACGGGGACCTATACGAACTACTAAATGTTGAACAGCAAGTAAACCGCTAGTTCCCCATTTAGAACCCATTGCGTGAGACCTCTAATCCCAAAATATTAAAAAAGATTTTTTAAATCTTGAAGAAGACCTCAAGTCCACTCATGCACAAGGCCCAAGGCGGCTAAGGCAGCACGGGGACCTATATGAACTACTAAATGTTGAGCAGCAGGTAAACCGCCAGCTCTCCATTTAGAGTCCATTGCGTGAGACATAAAGATCCCAAAATATTTAGAAAAAGATTTTTAAATTTTTTTGAATAAGGGATAATTTGCAATTGATGTTGATCCTTAAATAAAAGAAAGCTCGAATTTAATAGAAGAATCTTCATTTTTTGACTTCTGGAGTAATTGGGGTTTTAATGCAATTATTTAGCAATTATGGGATTTTTATGAATTTTCTGAATTTTTTGTATTTTTATGGATTTTTTGTACTTTCATAAATTTTTGTATTTTTATGAATTTTTATTAATTTTCTGATTTTTCTGTAATTTTTCTTAAATTGTGGAATTTTTTTATTAATTTTCTGATTTTCTAGAATTTTTTATTAATTTTCTGATTTTCTAGAAATTTTTATTAATTTTCTGTATTTTTGAATTTTTTATTAATTTCTGGAATTTTTGAATTTTTGGGACAGAGTAGGGATTAAAGGTATTCCTAGGGGTAGGAGGGTAATTTATCATATGAGGGACAACATAGGCATTTTCTGGAAAAGTCAGGGGCATTGGAGTAATTCTGGATTTGAATAAATAAAAACTTGTGCCCAATTCAGGAAGTAGCAGTATGCAGGGATCGAACCCCTACCTTAGACTATAAGGACCGCACTTTCCACCACTGGGCCATGATCGAACTCCAATTATAGTCTCGTGCTGTCATATTTATATCAAGAATTCGAGTTTATCACTTTTTATTACAAAAAGGGTGAGGGAGGGTTCGAACCCATCTCGTGGAACTTATGGACAGCATCTCCTGCCACTATGCTGTGTCTATAGCTACGTCCTTAACCCTTCTAATTAAAACAAAAGGGTATCTTCATGAGTGGGAACCCTGGACCCGTGTGTGTAAATTGCATGGGATTCCTTCCTTCCTTCACATTGGTTCCTTGATTTACTCCCACGTGTATTATCACAGATTCCGTATGGCTAAGATGAGAGGCGTAGCCTTAGCGTAGTTGAATTGAGGATTGGGCGTAAAGACTCATTTCCTTACTGTTCAAAGTCATTCCATTTCAAGGACATATTTCTGCCAAATTCCTTTCGTGATGAGCATGTGAAACCGTTGGTTTGGCGGGTTTTAGGCTCATTTCCAGTCCCTGTCTACCTCCTTGAATTTCTAGGCTCTTATGGAACATGATTGCTTTTAGAATGTTTAGTTGGAGGAGGTCGATTCGAGACAAATTTGGTGTCAAATACCTCCAACGGATGTGTCATTACCTCGCCAATCAACCTCCTTTGTTCGAATAGATCGAACCTTGTTGAAATTCTCTCCTCTCTCGCCCGGTCTAGAATGCTCTAGCTATTGAATTTGATATTAATCTTAAAGCTTATCCATCTTATTCCTAGGTGACATAGAATTTTCTTACCAATTGGTTGTGGGTCGTCTAATGGTACTTATCTCCTAATAAAGCATATAGGCATGTTTCATGCAATAGAAATTCATTTTGTTCAAATAGAAAAGGCTTCGGTTCTTTTGGGGTTACAAATTTTCACGAGCTATCTATAGTTTTAGGTAGAGGATCATAAGAAATCTCTAGTCCAACGGTGACTTAATTTTCAAAAGGGAGTGGATTTTTTAATGAACCCCAAATCAAATTTCAACCAAAAGATCAATGATTGGGATGTGTATTTATTAACTCCATATTAACTTACAAGGCGAGCATCAAAACTATTTAAAATTGTTTGCGTCTATTGATCTTTCTAATTATCAAGATTATGCTTGGCCACCGAATGAACAGAGCAAATATTGATCGAAACATATTGGTTCAAATACAACAATTTAGGTAGAAACGCTGACCTTTGATACAGTTGGGTGCAGAATCCTTTATGATTATCAAGTCAGAATGCTTATCTTGATTTGTATGACTCACGACATGGGATTAGAGACATCAATATGAATACCTGAGATATATATCTATAGCTATCAACATGATCCACCAGATTTGGGTTCTTGTTGCACGAACCAACACTACTTGGTGGAATCTGAACATTTGCATGCCAACGAAATACCATGTGATCAGTCTAATCCCGCGGTGCAACCAATGGAAATCACCCCTACCGATTGATATGTTGTCTTCTAATTCTTGCCTAGCCTGAACAGAACCATGCCAATTTCTTGATTTGAAAAGGAAGAACGCTTCCCTTGACTCGACCTCAGTCAGGGAGTGAGTAAGGATTGTTATTGGATCTCCCTCCCCTGGCCTTCTTCTCACCTCCTTCTTGTAATACCCCCTTTCTTTCTTTTTTTTCATTTTCTTTCTCTTTTTTTTTCAGATTTTTTTAAAAATCTTATTTATTTCCCCCGTTTAAAATTTATTTCCAGATTATTTTTCTTAATCTTGATTTCATTTTTTTGTATTTATTATTTTTCTTTTTGCTAAAAAAATTCTTATTGATTTTAATTTTTCCTTATTTTTCAGAATTTTATTTTTGTGTATAATTTTTCAGATTTATTTTTCTTTTTCTTTTAATTTCCAACATTTTTACCATTTTAATCTTCAGATTTTATTATTTATTTTTGAAAGTTTTCTGATTCTTTTATTAATTTCCAGATTTTTGATTTTCTGATTTTATTAGTGTCGCAACCGTAATTCCGACGAGACGACGAACTCGTTAAAATTTTGAAAATGAATATTGTTTTGAATCAACGTGGAGTCGCCACCAAATTTTTATTCAAGGGAAAAATATTTGGAAAAACCCTGACTCAAGAAGGAGCTTCTAAGTTCGGGAGTCGGTTACAAGTAAGGAAGGTGTTAGGCACCTTACTTGCCCGTTCCGAAGAACGGTACCCTTAAACTGAGCGTATGATTTTGAAAATGTTTGATCCCTTTAAAGTGAAAAATAATTTGATGGAGGTTAGCCTGACAGGACTTGATCCTGCTCCTACGTATTCCCCGGTGCAATGGGAAACTCAAGGCTTACGTAGTTCTAGCTGTGAAGGCTTGACCTTCGAAAATGTTTGAGAGAAGATTATTTGATTTTGTGAAGGCTTGACCTTCAAAAATGCTTAAGAAAAAAAACTATCTTAAAGATCTTGTTTTTTTTGAGAAAATGTTTTGAAGATTTGGCTATTCGAAGAGGAATTTTTGTTTTAGGAGGGGTCTTTGGCGCACTCATGCACAAGATCCGAGGCGGCTAAGGCAGCACAAGGACCTATACGAACTACTAAACGTTGAGCAGCAGGTAAACCGCCAGTTCCCCATTTAGAGCCCATCGCGTGAGGCCTAGAATCCCAAAGCATTTAGAAAAGATATATATTTTATATTTTTATTTGAAAAGGACTTCAAGCCCACTCATGCACAAGGCCCAAGGCGGCTAAGGCAGCACAAAGACCTATATGAACTACTAAATGTTGAACAGCAGGTAAACCGCCAGTTCCCCACTTAGAGCCCATTGCGTGAGACTTGGAGATCCTAAAACATCTGGAAAAGATCTTCTAAAAATTTTTGGAAAAAGAAATATTTTGTAGAAGTCATCAATCTTTGAATAAAAAGAAGCTATAACAGAAGATTTTTCGTTTCCTTTGTATTCCCAGAATTTTCTGTATTTTATAAATTTTTACGAATTTTTGACTGTTTATTAATTTTTATGGATGTTCTAAATATCCTAACGTATTTTTAGTTTTCTTCTATTTTTATTAATTTCTGTATTTTTATTTAATTTCCTAAATTTTCTAAGTTTTTATTTATTTTTGAAATTTTTATTTAATTACTATAATTTTTCTGGAAATTTATGATTTTTTAATAAATTTTCTATTTTCTGTAATTTCTATTTAATTTCCTAAATTTTTCTACATTTTTCTGTATTTTTAATTTATTTTTTTGAATTTTCTGCATTTTTTATATATTCTAAAATTTTTTATGAATTTTCTTAATTTCTGTAATTTTTATTTATTATTTTCCGTAATTAAGTTTTCTATTTTTTAATTCTGGAATTTTTATTAAATTTTCTACTTTCTGTAAATTTCTTAATTAAATTTTCTAAATTTTCTATATTTTCTGGAATTTTTCTAATTTTCTATATTTTTTATTTTGGATAGAATAGGGATTAGGTGAATTAGCCAAGGGCAGTGTGGTCATTTAAGGGCAGGGACATACTGAGAATTTTGGAATTTGATAGGGGCAGTGTGGTCATTTTAAGGGCAGGGACATCTGGGATGTCTCTGTGAATCTAAGGCGATAAGGTAAGTTCATTGGCAGGGCAGGATAGGGATTATGTGGAATCCCTAAAAGGGCAACATGGTAATTTCATTTGGGGGGCTTTAAAATCTACGAAAGGAGGCTGAAAAATTGCCTTCTCCAGGGTTGAACACAATATATGATGTTCATATGCCCATTATTCTACCACTTAGGCCATTTAGGTTTCTTAAGATATCCTACTCCTTCCACCATATATTACTATGTGGATAGGTATTAGGATGAATTTCAAAAATACCATCTATAGGACTCGAACCCTGGTTATAGAATACCCGAGCGCCTCGACCCTAAAGCCA
>JAMKYM010000730.1:0-37500 GCA_026541065.1 Canavalia ensiformis
ACAACTTGAGTTGAATTTATCTCTTGAATGAACTATGATGCATATGAATGATTTTCTTTAAAGAAAGGTTAAGTTTAGTTTAAGAACAATTAACACAAGTTTGAAATCCATTCATCCTTCTTGAATTCCTTTGAGTTGCCTTTTATTTTCACCACTTAATTGTTTGGCTGTCTTCTTTGAATTCTAGCTGCACAATTTTAATCCCTTTGAGTTTTGCTAATTTTATTATAAGGTTTCTTGTTTGTCCCGAAAATTCCTATGTTTTGTCCATTCTTGAATTAGGATGAGTTGAGTTTTACCACATTGGAAACATCAAGGCCTCTAATTTTAAGTTGAACATGTGTCTTTTCTTCAAGGGTAAAGCAAGACCAAATTAAGTGACTAAAGTGGCAAATACTTGGTGAGGGAAAGAGAGTAATTGGTTTTAATTATGCTAAAATCTCTTGGTTTACCAAAGCATTCTTGGTTTAATTTAGTATGCGGCCCTAAGAAGAAAATTTGTTGACTTGGAGCTGAACTTGGAGGACTTTGACTTGAAGCTTGACTTGAAAATTTACCCATTTGTAATAGATTAGGATTTCTCTTACTAGGACTTCCTTTTTGGTGTAATTTTAGAATTTGGTTATAGTAGGGTTATAACATTGTAATCCTTTTAATTTAGTTTGTACTTAGGAATTTTCCTTGTAATTTTGTTAGTAAGTGTGTGTAAGTTTACAAGGCCTTTGTGTGGTTTAAGTGTGCTTGTTAAAAGCAGTAATAAGGGGGTTCCATAATTGCTAGGTTTACAACTTAGCCTATGTGACTATGACACTTATCTTTCCTGTATCTTGGACCTTGGTTTGTGTAGAAACTTGATTAACTGCAACGTTCAAATTTCTTAATTGTTCAGAGTGTTTTTATGTGGTAGGAATTTGTGCTAAATATTTGTGGTCTTCTTAATTGATTTGTTTCATATCTTGTGTCTTAGTGGAGAGAATCATGAGCGAAAGTGATTATCCACACCTAACCCAAATGAGTTACAAGCCCGGAAGCCCTTACCCAGGCTTATTTTAAAAAATGTTAAGAAAGCAAAGTGAACAATTTGAAGATCGCTTGTATGAACTAGAAAAGAGGAATGGGACTTTGTTTAAAAAGAAATAAAATGAAGGGCCTAGTAGTTCTAAGAAAAACAAAAATAAAATTGATTCACCTAGGGTGGACTTTCACAAGAAGAATTCTACTAATCCCCTAGAAGAAACCAAAGAAATAGTCAGAGGGGTGGGAATCAAGGTAGGCATGAGAGTGATAGGGAATCATCTAGGTCTCCACTTAGGGTTAGAAATTCAACTAGAAGTAGGATCCATAGAAGTAGAGATAGACATTCTCCATCATGCTAAGCCCAGAACACAAGAATAACCATAGATATAGGGATGATTCTAGGATTAGGAATAGAGGTAGGAGAGAAAATGGAAACCAAGAAAGAATAGATGGAACCAAGTTAAGAATTCCAAAATTTTAAGGGTTGAATGACCCTGAAATCTATCTATCATGGGAGTTGAAGGTAGAGCAAATTTTCATGTGCTATGAACTGAGGGAGGAACATAGGGTAAAGCTAGCTAGTATTGAATTTTCTGACTATGCTTTTATTTGGTGGGATAAGCTAGTGAAAGAGAGAGCAAGGTTTCACCCTATTGAGACTTGGGAAGAAATGAAAGCCATCCTTAGTGTCGCGACCGTAATTCTGATGAGACGATGAACTCGCTAAATTTTTGAAAATGAATTTTTATGATTAACGTGTGGAGTCACCACCAAATTTTTATTTAAGGGAAAAAGACTTGGAAAAACCTGACTCGAGGAAGAGATTTAGGTTCGGGAGTTGGTTACAAGTGGGGAAGGTGTTAGGCACCCCACTCGCCTGTTCCGAAGAACAGTACCCTTAAACTGAGTGTGTGGTTATTTGAAAATTGTTTGACCCCTTTAATTAGTGTAAAATAAATACTTGATGGGGTTGGCACGACAGGGACTTGATCTATCTTACGTATTCAGTTGCAATGAGGAAACTCAAGGCTTACATGGATTGAATCGTAGAGGAGGCTTGACCTTGAGTGTTTAAAGGAAAAGATGCCATTTGAAGAGATTTTCATTTTTTGAAAGGATCTTGCACTCCATTCAGCTACCTGAGGGCAGCGTTCTGACATGGGGAGTCTACTCTGAGGCCCCACTAAACGTTGGACAGCGAGGAGTATTTTAATCCCCCATTTAGAGCCGTCACGTGGTCGAGAGATCTCAAAATATTTAAAAGAGCTTTTATTTTTGGGAAGAGACCTTTAGTCCACTCATGCCTAAGACCCGAGCGATTCTGGCGGCCGGGGCTATAAGACTACTAAACGTTGGAATGACAAGTGACAGCAGTCCCATTTAGGGCTTAGTTGCGTGAGACCAAGAACCCTAAAATATTTAAAAAGAGCTTTTATTTTTAAAGAAGAAGAAGGAAAATTTACTTTAACTATCAGAAACAGAGAGTGTTTTTGGGAAGGGAGCAATTTTATTTGAGGTTCGGAGAGTTATTGGCAATTATGGAATTTCGGGGTTTTATTGGCAATTATGGAATTTTAGTTTTGTGGATCTGTTAGCAATTATGGAAAATTAGAGGCTGAAATTGTGATTATAGGAAAGTGGGGGGCAATTACGGCATTTGGAAGGTAAAAAGACGGTGCGTCATTTAAAGGGTAAGGGCGGTTGGTCGTTGGAAGGAGGGTAAAAAGGGGTAGTTTGGAATTTTGAAAAGACTAAAGGGTAATCTTGGAATCTTGGGGAAAGGTAGGGAGCATTTTGGTCATTTGGAAGGGTGAGGGACAATTACGGAATTTGGAAAATGTAAGGGTGTTTTGGTCATTTGGAAGGGTAAAGGAACAATTACGGAATTTTGGGAAAGGTAAGAATGATGCAAGGTTTGGAGTGGAATGGGCAATTGCAAATAGGATAGATGCGGGGACCATTTTGCAATTGTGGAAAATTGTAATCTCATGGGGTCAAGGGAAGCTCGGTGTAATTACCTATGTATGGAAACTGTTTGCACATGGTGGGACCCACGCATTAAATTCTTTGCCTCTAGTGGCCCCTTTATTTTCTACGTTTGTCTTACATGGTACCTGCATGTGGACCCCACATTGTTTTGATGTGAAATTTTATGGCTTCGACATGGCTCTCCTGTATGCTACTAAATGGCCTTCATCAATAGAATGTGTGGCACACTTGGTAATAGGGGCCTCAGCAGGCTTTGAAGCTTATATGCTTGCACCTAATTCTCTAACTTTGTTGGCTAATTTAGTGAGAAGATTTACCTATCATGCCTCTAAGTTTGAAAGACTATGGTCACATTCATCCTTGATTTCTAGATAGGAGTGCCTGCATACGCTTTACGCATGTCGCCGAGACCTTGACCATTCCACGGCCCTTGGGCTTGGCTTGACATTTGATGCTATGCTAATTACATATATCTTACCTTTATACGTTCCTTTGTCTCTTAGCCTCCGACCCTTTCTCCCAGGGATACCCAACGCCTATATTTGGAGCGCATAATGGCAGGAGCTTTCGCCTCGGGGAGCCCTGGTCTCCCCTGCAGAGCTCTCTGCCTCCCCGGCTTCTTGTTTTATGGCGTTTGGAGGAAGGTGAGAAGATCCCTACGTTCTCAGTTATAAGGGTTTTTAATTTCAGGTTGACTTTGACGCGTGCTCGTGGGAGGACGTCCTCATGCTGGCATCCCCTTCACCATGGCCTATACTAAGGGGTGGTTCTCTGTTAGCATCGAATGGTAGCCTCTTGGTTTGCCTGCGCCTCACACAGCAGCTGCGTATTCATCGGTGCATGGGGCTCTATCTGGTCCACCCCATACCACGTCTCTCACTCCCGACCAGTTTGTATCGAGCATCCCTACTCTAGCGAACAGATTTTCACCTGGTGGTTCCTAGTCTTAACGGCTCATGCACGACCTTTGTCCTCTTGCATACAAATCCAGAACGAAGACCTTTTCTACATGATCCTGTGGAAAGAGGTCTCTCACTTGCGTCCCTGGTAAAGTATGAATGGGTGTTTGTCCAAGTCTCTCGTGGAGCGAGGATTGGCTAGATAAGAAGGGTCAAGCCACTCCTAGATCTTGAGGAGGGGAGAGCTTAGGCGATACAACGTTATAATACAGAGTTTTGTTTACCTACATGCTTCCAGGGGTGGACGTAAGGGATAGACAAGGCACGAGTGCGTGTAGACTCTTCGAGGTTTCTAGCAAGGTCGTTGCCCTCCCTGTTTAACACTCCATGCTCCTCTCTTCACGGCCTCGAGTGTCTCGGCCTTGTACCTACGAAGAGATTGTGAGCCACCAGAAGGGTTACTGACTTTCAAGTTGTAGAACCATCAAAACCTGAGCAAGGAGTTGATCAGGTCCCTGCAATGAAGTCTCTTCTATCGATCTCACCCTTCCTCGTCACCTCATGCGGCCTTCCGTCTTTACAATGCGTTCTTCTCGGTGGCGGGGATGGCCTCAGATCCCAGAGCCTCTACTCAATTTCAGATCAGTGTTTAGCGTCGGTTTGCCTCTTCTGGCTCTCTTGCTCACGGTTGGCTCGCGGCCTCTGTCATCCTGAGATCGGGACGGGAGATCGTTTCCAAGGAACGGTCGTAACTACAAGCACCATGCGTGCTATGCCTATACACTACTAGGTTCTCGTTCTAGTTTTCACTATAAACTCATTCGAGATTGCTCCATTACCAACCTCTCGGTTCGCTCAAGATCGACAGAAAACTAACAAGAAAACCACAGAGTTTCATGCAATATCAACCAATGTTCATGCTTAGGATCTTGTGCAGAGTTTGTGGAGAAACTAACCTATTCGATGATCGGAGGAGAAGATTGGCTGTCAAGTCCAGGAGAATCGTCAGACCTCTTATATTTCCTTGCGTTAAAGCGACGAATCTATACGGAATGCTCGGGATCCTCATGCTTGCTTTGTATGCTTCTCTCACATGAACTTCAACCAAGAAAAACTTGACCGCCTCATCTGCTTTCATTTTCTTTTATACCCTTTCTCATTATTTATTTTTTATTTCCTTTTCCACTTTTAATTTGTAGCTTCCTTTTTAGATTATCGATTTTTCGATTTTCAGATTTCCCCTTTTTAGATTCTTCTTATTTTTTAATTTTCACATTTTTTTAAAATTTTTTATTATTAACGGTTTTCTATTATTTTCTAGATTTTTAATTTTCTTTGAATTTGATTAATTTTTTATTTTTTCAAGTTTTTTCTTTATTTTACGATTTTTATATTTTCCTCTTAATTTTTTTTTTTTTTCTCAGAGTTTCTCTCTAATTTTTTCAATATTTTTAATTTTCATTGTGCTTTAATTTTTTAATTTTTCAGATTTTTAATTTTTCATTAGCTTTTTAATAAATTTTTTTATATTTGAATTTTTCAGATTTTTTAACTCTTTTATTATTCCTGCTTACTTCTTTTTTTCTTTTAATTTTTCGGACTCTTTAATTTTCTTTAATTTTTCAGATTTATATTTTTCACGATTTTATTTTTTCTCTTTAAGTTTTCTTCTGTGAATTTCTCAATTTTCTTTAATTTTTTATATTTTGGATTATATTTTTTCGTATTTTCTTGTTCTCTTAATTTTTGAATATTTTTTAATTTTTCTTAAAAAAAAATTTCAAATTTTTTTATTTTTTCTTTTAATTTTTCGGATTTTAAATTTCCCTTTAATTTTTACTAGTGTTTTCCTTTTTTATATTTTGCAATTTTCAGGTGTTTTAATTCTCCTTTCAGATTTCCTAATGATGCATTGCTTTTCTCCTTTTTTTTATTCTTTATATTTTCCATATTTTTATCTTCTTTAATTTTCCGGATTTTTTTAAATTTCCATGGCTTCCTTTTTTTCCTTTTAATTTTGCAGAATCTGTTCTCTAATTTTCCAGTTTTTATCCGATTTTTAAAATTCTTTATTTCTTTTTGATTTCTTATTATTATTTCTTCCGATTTTCTTTGTTATTACTTTTTATATTTTTAACTATTATTCTTTCACAATTTTTATTTTTACTTTTATTTTCCCAGCTTATTTATTTTTATTTTTAAACATTTTGGTCGCCTTAATTCTCTTCTTCTTTTTAAACGCTTTTTAATCTTTATTAGCTTTCCCAAATTTTATATT
The DNA here is from genome assembly GCA_026541065.1 of Canavalia ensiformis. Lineage (NCBI taxonomy): Eukaryota > Viridiplantae > Streptophyta > Magnoliopsida > Fabales > Fabaceae > Canavalia > Canavalia ensiformis. Next base: position 6,184 of record JAMKYM010000730.1, read on the forward strand.
TTTTATTATTTCATTGAGATTTTTTACTTTTTAATTTTTTAATTTGTTTTCCTGATTTTCTCTTCTTCTTTTTTAATTCTTTCAGTTTTTATTTATTTCCTCTTGATTTTTTGCTTGTCTTCCTACTCGAATCTCTATCCATTTGGCTTATTTAAATCGGGGTATAATTTGATAAATTCTGCAGCCACCTGGTTTCCTCACAAAAGAGACATAAATTAGGTGCTTACACTTGTGGGAGCAAGGTACCACCTTTCATGTATCCTTGGGTAGCTTCACAATAAGATCCAGCAAGTTTACACCAGGTAGTAACAGGATTGCTGATGGAGCAACTGGCAAAGACAAGTGGGGGTAGCGCATCACTTGGGAGGCCAACGTAGAAGAATGTGAGGCAGAGCGAGAGTGCAGCAGCTATTCCAAAGGGCTTAAGGATGAGATTAGTGGAGCATGCGGAACTCCTGGCTAACCTATAAGGTTGAATGAACTCACTAGCTCGAGCCCAAAAGATAGGAACAAACGACTCCACAGAAAAGGCAAGAGGGAGATGGTCGACCCGGAACTCCTTCTTGGAAGGAAAGTAAGAGGAATGGAAGGCCACTGAGGATGCTCCCTTTGAGCCTAAAGATCCCCAAGAAAGAAAAGACCAACACCCCGTCCGTCCTAATAAAAAAGGATGTCGATGATGATGATGATGATTAATGATAAAACGTTGATGAGTGATCATTTTTTATGATTTGATGGCGATCATGATTCGATAATCTTTGATGGATTGACGATGATGAGAATGATTATGAACAATGATGAGCATGATGATGAACTATGGTAAAATGCGCATGAGATGTAAGATTGTATGATGATTGAGTAATGATGATAATGATGATGATGATGATCTTGATGATGTTGGTGATGATTGACTGAACTATGGTTCAACGTTGATGATGATGGATTTTATTTTGGATAGCCGATGAATGATTTATGATGATGTTGGAGTAATGATGATGATGATGAATGATAATGATGAGGATGATGAGGATGAACAACGCTATCGCGTTGATGATCGATTTTATGGATGACAATCGATGATTTATGATGATGTTGGAGGTGACGACAAATAATGATGATCGAACGGTGATGATTTATGATGAATGATGATGATGATGATGATGATGATGATTGATGATGATGATAGGATTGATGATGATGATGATTAATGATGATGCATAATGATGATGATATTGATGATGATGATGATGGTGATGAGGACGACAACTGGGATTGATGATCATGATGATGATATCATGTATCGATAATGAATGATGATGATACAATGATGGTATGATGAGAATCATGATGACGATGATGATGACATGATGAAGAATCGATGCGTGAGCATGACGATGAATGATGATAGTGATGCATAGATGATGATGATGATCTTGATGTTGATGATGGTGTAGTCGATGAAACAATGATGGTCGGTGATGCATGATGTCGATAACTAAGTTATGATAGTGATAGGTGATGATGGCGATTATGATGAATATGATGATGACGATGATGAGCATGATGATAGTAATGATGATGATTTTGATGGATGGTGATGATGATGCTACGGTTAGCGCGATGATGATGATGAATGATGATATGAGATGATGTACCATGATGATGAATAATGATAAGCGATGATGATGATTTTGAGGATGACAAATAGGACTTGATGACGATGATGTTGATATTCAACGTGTTGTTAACGAACTGACGATAGCGACGCTTTTGATGGCGACTGCGATGATGATTGATTTTTACGCATGATGCACGACAACGACGACATTTGAGCAATCGAGGATATGAGCACTCATGAAGTTATGATGATGAAAGCATATGTGGTAAATGTTGATGATGATGATTTTAAGATCAAAGGTTGGTGGTATTTGGAGTAATGATGATCGATTGAATTACGATTGATGAGCTTGATGATGAACGTCTATTTGATAGCGTAAAAGATAATGACGATGACGATTGATTGATTGATGAAGTTGAACGATAATATGGCGCACGATGCAATGGAATGATGATGGTGATGATCTACGATTCCGTAGACGTTGATGATAGATAATTTTCTTTGTGGATGGTTCAATCATGATTTTTAGATGATCGTCGGGGTGAGCGATGATGAACTAAGGGTAAACGCTGAAGATGAGCGATGAACGCACTGATTGATGGCTTTGATGTGATGACGATGACGATGACGATGATCACGAGAATCACTTAGACAAACGTTGATGACAAATGATCGGTATTGTGGACAAAGATTGAAAGCTCATTTCATGATGATGTTGCGGGTGATGCATGATGATGATGATGATTATGATGATTGAACAATGATGGCGGCGATGATGAACAAACGATGCTCGGTAATGAATTGATGATAGTGATGCGCTTTGATGGTGAGTACGACTGATAGATGATCAATGATAAATGAGCATGAAGATGATGAATTATGATGAGCATTGATGTGAGCATGGAAATTGGCTTTCGAAATATCATGGAGTCTATACTTTTTAGCAAGGACAATGGCGAAATTTTCCTGAAATGTTTGATTATATTTAGCACTTTAAAAAAAATTCAGGGCACTCCAACTTTAAATACAGACCTGGAATAAGGAGAAATAAACTGAACAAGATAAACCACAACTTGAAATAATTATTTCAGACAATATCTTACAGAATAAACAGGTGCACAACCAAAGTTTTTTCGCGGCTGAATCATTTTATACTATTGAATCCGCAGTTCATACACGGAAGGTAAGGTTTTCATATTTCTCCAACTCTTCTCCATATTTGCAGCGATGGCAGTTAGACAACCACAGCATCGACATTAAATAAATGGTTAGAGACACAGAACATCAGCTACAGCTATAGGTGTTTCGTGTGATATAGTATATTCCAGTTGATAAATGGGTTATATTAATTCCTGATCTGGTTCCTTGGGTTATCTTCGGTACTACCATTAAATTTTAGGTCATTTTCATTTTCCTTTTCTTCATTCAACCTTTTCGTTCTTTCGTCTTGATTCTACCTTTATGATAGCTTATAGATAACTCGTTTCTTTAATTTTATAAGTGAGTCAGAGCATAAGTGAAGAAGCTTCACACCCCCAGCGGTGAGCAGGCTTCGAATTCCTCAACTAGTCCCATCCTTGATGATGATGCGGATGATCATGATCAGATATAGGTAACGTATCCCTGATGTGAACGATGATGATGTCTGTCATCATATGATGATGCTTAGTGATGATGATATCTGTTGATCTATTGATTATACGATGATAGTGTGATGATGTGAAAGCAAATGATCAGATAATGAATAATGATAATGATAATGATGATATGATATAAGGATAGATGTAAGTGATCAATGGATAGACTAGTCAGCGATGAACTTTTATCGGATGACGATGATGATGATGATGACCAATGATGAGCATGATGATGAATGATGATAGCGATGATGATGATGAATGATGATAGTGATGACGATCATGATTTATGATGATGTTGAGGGTGACAATGATATGATGATTTATTTTATGACGATGATTATTTATGATGATGTTGAGGGTGGCGATGATGAGCATGATTATGAACAATGATGACCAAGATGATGAATGATGATAGTGGTGATGGTGATGGTGATGATGATGAACTATATGCAAACGTTGATGAGGATGATTTATGATGATGTTGAGGGTGACGATGATGATGATGATGATTATTATGATGAACAACGATGAGCATGATGATGAAGATGAACGATAATGATTATGATCATGATGAACTACGGTAAACGTTGATGATGATAATTTTTTTTTGGATGACGATGATGGGCATGATTATTAACAATCATGAGCATGAAGATTAATGATGATAGTGGTGATGATGATGAATTATGGTAAACGTTGATGATGATGTTGCGGGTGACGATGATGATGATTATGATGAACGATGATGACCATGATGATGAATGATGATAATGGTGATGATGATAAACAATGATGATGATGATGATGATTATGAACTACAGTAAATGTTGATGATGATGTTTTTATTGTGGATGACAATGAAGATTTATCAAGATGCTGTGAATGACGATGATGATGATAATGAACGATGATGACGCTGATGTATGATGATGAGCGAGATGATGAACGATGATGAGCATGATGATAGTGATGATGATGACGACGACGATGATGATGATGAGCAATCATGTTGCTGATGTACAATAATGAGCATGATGATAGGGATGATGATGATGATTATGAGCATGATGATGAATGATGATGAGGATACAAATGAATTATGATAGTGATGAAGATGATGATGATGAACTACGATAAACGTTGATGATGACGATTTTCTTGTGGATGACGATGATCATTTATGATGATGCAGAGGGTGACCATGACGATGATGATGATGATGAGCATGATGATGATGAACGATGATGAGCATGATGATGAATGATAATGATGATGATGATGATGATGATGATGATTATTATTATTATTATTATTATTATTATTATTATTATGAACTGCGGTAAACGTCTATGATGATGATTTTTGTGGATGACGATGATGATCTAGGATGGTGATGATCATGATGGTTATGATGATGACGATGATGATGATGAGCGATGATGATGATGATTATGAACTATGGTAAAAATTGATGATGATGATGATTTATGATGATGTTGAGGGTGACAACGTGATGATGATGATGACAGTAATGATCATGATGATTTTTATGCGGATGTGTAAACACCTAATTATGTCCGAGACCTCCGATCTTAAATTAATTAGTAAATAAATGATAATTTAAATAATGAAAAGAAAAGAAAGCAAAGTGAAAAATAAAATAAAAAGAAAAAAGAAGAATAAATAATAATAATAACAAGAATAAACTGGAAACATAAAAAAGAAAAATTAGAAGAAAGAAATACCAAAAGTAATAATACAAAATTGAAAAATTAAATAAAAATGAAGAAAACCAAAATTTAAAGAGAAAAAAAAAAGAATAGATATAAAACGAAAAGTAATAAATAATAAAATAAAATAGAAAAAAGAATAAATAAATAAATAAAATAAATAAAATAAATGAAATAAAAATAATAATAATAAATAATAATAAGAGTATAAGGTTAATGAAAAGGAGAAAGAAACAATATGTAAAGAATAGTAACAATAATAAAGAAAGAAAATTGGAAAATTAAAACAAAATAAGAATAAACAAGTAATGAATACTGAAAAATGTGAAAAATTACAAAAGAAAAAGGGAGAGACTTGGTTTGAAGGGTATAAAAAGAACGCTTGGATAGATAAAAGGGGCTCTCTGGACTTTGAAAGAAAATTAGGAAGATCGGGAATTAGAGCTTTGGTTAGAGTCTTTGAAGAACCATTGAGAAAGCTCTCCAAAACTGCTCGTAGAAGGTTCAACCGAGACAGCATTGGGGAATTCCGATTAGCTTGGCCATTGTTGGAGAGGGAGGATCGAGCGTCATTTAGCAGTATTTGAGCGTAAGCTCTGTACCGATTCCACAACAGGTAGGTCACATAACCTTTACTTCAAATTCTATACAAGAACGCATGAATTTACATTTGAACCCAAAGATTTCTATATGAATGGTTAAAAGATTGTGTATGATCAACATCATTGTAAAAAGACCTGTTCTTCTTCCTAGAGTAATCAAGAATCAGGTAGGATCTCGGCGTTCATAGAATAAAACCTAGCGATGTAGGTAGAAGACACACACGATCTATAGTAAGGATCGATCCTCTAGATCGCTCATTATACTGCATGATAGAGAGGAGAGTTGGCTTCGGTCTGTGAGGGTTAGCCATAAGAGTGATGGAACAGAGTATAAAGCAGGGCCTTCCTCTTTCTTTTCCTTGTAATTGAATAGATAGAAGAGATAGGCACAACCAGAATCTCTAAAGAAATCACGTAATGAATAAAATACAAGATATGAGGGGAGTTATTCTGAATAGGATAAGGAGGACCACTGTTCAGGAACTGGCAAAAGCAGTTCTTCGAGGAGAAAGAAACAGGTCCACTGATGTTTGCACAATTGCATGACTTCCAATTTGATTCCATAACAGGTTGGTCCAAATTTCTTCCATCTGTGAATCGAGGATATTAGGTTGATAGGGTTGGCTTATGCTCGAACCAAAGACCTCATATTGATCAGTTTTAGATTGTTGTTATAATAAGATGTAAGTAAAAAAAAAATCTACCAATAATTGGAATATGTCTTTCCAAGCGTTCATTCTTGGTCCCTACCACCTCTCACGTTTGGAGAATAGAGTCGCGTCTTGACGAGAATTTAGTAATAGAATTGAGAGAGAGTCTATTGGGTGTATATCATTTGTTGAAAGCACAGAAGTTTTACAGGCCGCATCTTCGTCTATCTTGAGAGTCATGATATAAGTGGGTGATATCCGATATAAGGAAAGCAGAGGCCGAACCTGAATTTGAGTTTGGGATTGATTGATATCCGTAAGAAGTCAGATGGGGATTGTTTAGATACAACATTGAACGTCAAATGCCGCGGCCGAACCTGAATTTGAGTTTGGGATTGATCGATATCCGTAAGAAGTCAGATGGCGATTGCTTAGATACAGCATTGAACGTCGGATGTCGCGGCCGAACCAAATTATGTACAAGGAATCATGACAATGCCCTATTGTCTTTAAGAGGGGGACCGATTCAGAGCAATAAGAGTCTAGTATAATAGCGTTCGGATTTCTTCCTAAGGTGATCAAAGATGTTACCATATTGTACCAATTTTTGTGGATTACGCTCTTATTTGGTGCTCGAAAACAAATTAGGGAACTCGTGGATATACTAAGCTTGTCACTCTAGAAAACAGAGCACCATGTATACTCTGTATCGCTGCCAAAAAATTAGGGTCAAAAGGCAGCCTTCCATTGGGCCTCGAAAAGTCATCTGGGAATGTTGATTAAATCCCTCGAAGTGGTTCATAAGGTCCGATCATCCCTAGGCTTAGGAAAGGAAACGGGGCATGGCTTGATACTACACCATGGGAATGGATAGACCGGCGTCGTTAGAGTTCATGTAATTACACCTTAAGAATCCATAGCAATATCGATTGGCCGAGAGTGAAAGGAGTCGAGGTGGTGCGGAGAAGCAGGTTTAAACGTAAGCATGAGTTTTGTGGTTTCATTTCATGGTGTGGGCCAAGCCTCAATCTGAATACCAGAGGTTCGTCATCTAATATCAACGTTGCATATAACTGTCCCATGATGGTCTCCCTGTAAATAATAGGCGAGTTATATAATATATATATACATATATATACATACATATATATATATACATACATATATATATATACATACATATATATATATATACATACATACATATATATATATACATATATATATATATATATATATATATATATATATATATATATATATATATAACAATGGACTTTGTTGATGTCCATAAGGCAGCGAGGATGGCTCCACTCATGTAGTGAGAGTTTCCAAATGTGGATAGTAAGCATTCACCCTGGTAGTAGCTCCAAATGGGCAAACATGATAAAAAGGAAATAAAGGATAAAATGCCCATGGTCACAAGTCAGGAGTGCTCCATTAATAACATTACAAAATTATCCAATGGCGTATATATGAATTTGGGCCTTGCAAGGCTACGTGGATTCCATTACTAGGGAGACGTGTGAGGACGGAAAGGGGTCCTGCCATTTAGGGGTCTGGACGTGGAGATAGCTGAACATGTTGGATGAAGGAGAGCACTATACTTCGTCCCAAGTCCCGTGCAATTTGCATGCAAAGTCTCGTCCCTAGATGTGTCTAAAGCTAATAAATTACATTCGGCCATAGGGGTTCTGAATTGAGCTGATCTTAGCGCTGTCCTTCCAACTAACCATCAAATTATAATCAGAAAATCTTAAGCCATATTGGGCGGTGTTATATTTTGAAATTGAATTTCATCCCCTATTGGTAAAAGGCCATGTCTATTCAAATTCATTCTTACTTTTGGGACTAGTCCAATGCATTTTTATGTGACATTAACCCCTTTGCTACTTGGAGCCAAGCGTCCTTATTACTAAGAATAAAAATCCTAAATCTATAAATGGCCCCATTTTCCACTAATTGCAAATTAGACCCCCATTTTCCACTAATTTCAAATTAGACCCCTAAATTACTCAAAATAACAACTAAACCCTCCGCGCCTCCAATAGCTATAATCAAGGAAACTCTTTCTAAAAAACCCCATTTTTTATTCATGATTTCAACAACAGCTCTAAGCTGGCCCATTAGCTTTTTCTCTTGTCATTTGTTTAGAGATTCGTATGGGTCCAAGTGCAGTCGTAGTTGTCTTGGGCCTTGTGCATATGTGGATTGGGACTGCCTTTCCTTTTTAAAAAGTAAATAAACTTGTTTTGCAATTCTCAATCTCACGCGATGAGCTCTAAGCACAAACTGGTAGCTTTTTCTGTTGTCCGCTGTTTGGAGACTCGTATGGGTCCAAGTGCAACCGTAGTTGTCTTGCGCCCTGTGCATATGTGGATTGGGATTGCCCTTCCTTTTTTACAAAATTAAAATCATTTTACGATTCTAAATCTCACGCGACGAACTCTTAGCATGAACTGGTAGCTTTTTCTGTTGTTCGCTGCTTAAAGATTCGTATGGGTCCAAGTGCAGCTAAAGTTGCCTTCTAAAAAAATTTTCCATAATAACATGTTCATTTTTAAATGGTTTTTTTTCAAGTGTTTCCGAAGGTCAAGCCTTCAAAACAAACCAGAACTACGTAAGCCTTGAGTTTCCCATTGCACCGGGGAATACGTAAGAGCAGGATAAAGTCCTGTCGGGCTAACCTCCATCAAGCTATTTATTTTCACATTAATTAAGGGATCAAACGATTTTCAAAAGACACACTCAATTTAAGGGTACCATTCTCCGGAACGGACGAGTGGGGTGCCTAACACCTTCCCCACTCGTAACCGACTCCCGAACTTAGAATCTCATCCTCGAGTCAGGGTTTTTTCCAAGTATTTTCCCTGAAATAAAAATTTGGTGGCGACTCCACATAATCAAATAAATTCCTTTAATTCATTTTCAAAATTTAGCAAGTTTGTCGTCTGGTCGGAATTATGGTTGCGACAGATGGCGACTCTGCTGGGGACATTAGAGAGTTAAACCCGTTCATTTAAGTGTGTATTACTTTGATTCCTTTCCCTTTTATTTTCATGTGTTATTTATCTGTTTGTTTATCTGTGATTTATTGATTTGTTTATTCTCTGTACAACCATAGGGTAGACGAACATTAAATTGCTTTATATATCTGTACAATTTCCCCAATTGCAGGTTGTCGCTACCGTAATTCCGACGAGACGACGAACTCGCTAAATCTTTTAAAATGGATTTGATTGATTAAATGGAGTCGCCACCAAATTTTTATTTAAGGGAAAAACATTTGGAAAAACCCTGACTCGAGGATGAGATTCGAAGTTAGGAGTCGGTTACGAATATAGAGGGGAAAGGTGTTAGGCACCCCACTCGCCGGTCAAACAGTACCCTTAAAGCGAGTGTGATTTTTTAAAATGGTTTTTGATCCCTTTTATTAGAGTGAAAATAATCACTTGATGGAGGTTAGCACGACAAGACTTGATCCTGGCACCCATACGTATTCCACAGGTGCAATGGGAAACCCAAGGCTTGCACATGATTACGGTTACATGTTTTGAAAGCTTGTTTTCGAAAAGTGTTTATGAAAGAGTGTTTGAAATGTGCAACTCGAGAGGCTTGACCTTCGGAGCTACTTGGGAATAGTAGAAATAAGCCAACGACTATTTTGAAAACTATTTCCAGGAGGGCGATCCTCGTCCACTTGCCTGCACGGGGCCCGAGAGCGACTGCGAGCTGCACTTGGACCCATACAAATCTCTAAACAACGAATAGCGATGAAAAAGCTACCGGTTACGTGCTTAGAGCTCGTCCAGCGTGAGATTAAGAATCGCAAAACAAGATTTTTTTATCTTGAAAATCGTGGAATAAAAATGAGCACGAGTTTTATTTTGTAAGGAAGAACTAACGCTAATCACGTATGCACAAGGCCCCAAAGACAACTGCAGTTGCACTTGGACCCATCTGAATCTCTAAACAGCAGGAAGGCAATGAGAAAAAGCTACCAATTCGTGCCCAAAGCTCATTCGCGTGAGATTAAGAATCACGAAAAAGAAGATTTTTATTTTTGAATAACGATGAATGAAAAAGACAAGACACAAATAATTAATATAAATTTTGGAGGAATTTATTGATTAAGGCATTTTATGAAAATACTTGATAATCTTGAATTCATTTAGGAATTATAGAATTTTTTATGAATTATTTAGAAATTATAGAATTTTTATGAATTATTTAGGAATTTTAGAATTTTTATTTTTAATTTTGAATTTTTGCATTAGGGTAATTTGTCATGTAGGGATAGAGCAGGGGATTTTTTGAAATCTCCAAGAGCTGATGGTAATTTGTCATGTAGGGATAGACGGGGATTTTTTATGAAATCTTCGAGGCGACGGGTAATTTGTTACTTAATCTTGTGAAAAGGTTGGAAAAGAAAATGTCTCATACGGGATTCGAAGATGGGTCATTGGGTTTGGGGGCCAGCATGTCCACTATATGCTAAGCCTTCACTTTGATATTATAACCATTATCCTAAAACAAGAACCATGCCTTCTGCCACAAATACATTTGTAAAGAAATGATTTTGGTTGCACCTCTCCTCTCTGTTTCTCCTATATTCAGATTTCGTCCGAATTTTAGTTGCACGGGAATAGCTCTTCCATACGAGCATTTCTCGTTTAATTTAACTAAAGCATTTACTCCCTGCAGAAATGAGCTATTTCTTGGATTCGGTCTATCCATCACGGAGAAATGGAGAATTCAAACATGCTAATCCTAAAATTCTACCGGGAAAGTAGGGAGCGGCATGCCTAGCCTGTCAGTTCTAGCATAAGATAATCCGAGGTTCTTGTAAAAAAATTGCTAGCCAATCTTGGCCTCCATATATCTTATCAATTCCAGCGTATGCCAGCAAGCGGAGACATCTGTGCTAACAGAGTGTTAAGGAGCTCTGCCAAGACTCGACGGAGTAAGCTTTCTCGGACGTCGATTCTTTCTCACGATCTTGGGCTCCAGCAGTCTTTGGCTGTTTGTTATTCTCCTCTCTCTCTACTCTTCTATTCTTTCTCCCTTGCCTCAACTTTCTCTTAATCCTTCGTAGCTAAAAAAGCCCCGACCCTCCATTTCCTCTCTTTTTATACTCGACCAACCACTCCCCACTTTTTTCTTTTGATTTTCCTTTTTTATCTCTTCGTTTTTTCATTTGGTTTTTTTATTTTCATTATTTATTTATCTGTTTTTTTATTTATAAAAAAATTTAGAATTTTACTTTAATTTTTAGATTTTAACTTTATATCAATTTCTTTAGATTTTAGATTCGTTTTTCCTTTTGATTTATTTTAAATTATCATATTTTTACTAATTTCCCTTAATTTATTTTCAAAATTTTGTTTTCTAAAAATTTTCAAATTTTCCCTTTTTATTAATTTTCATATTTTTTAGAATTTTCTTAAGCTTTCATATTTTTCTTAAAGTTTTCTTCTCTTTTTTTGTTAATTATCTAGATTTTGTATTTAATTTTCTATTTAATTTTATTAGTATTTTTCAATTCTTTTTTTCCAGGTTTTAGAATTTTCATTAATTTTCTCTTTTAGTTTTCTGTTTATTTTTTTATTTGTTGTTTTCAATTTCAATTACTTTAAATTCAGATTAATTTTTGTTATTTCAAATTTTGTTTTTAATTTTGTATTGTTTGAATTATTTCCAGATTTGTATTTTCAATTTTACTTATTATTCTTGAATTTCATGTTTCCAGTTTTTCTTTAAATTCTTATTTTTTTTCTTTTTCTTTTTTTTTTAACTTCTGATTTTTATTTATTTCCTTTAAAATGATTTTTTTTTATTTTTCCAGAATTTTATTTAAAAAATTAATTTTCTGATTTTTAATTTTTGTTTTGACTTTATTGTTGTTTTTTTTAAATTTTTTTATTATATTTTCAGATTTTAATTTTTTCTAATTTTCTGTTTAAAGTTTTTTCTCAATTTTATTTTTTTCAGATTTATCCTGTATATTTATTTAATTTGTTTAGTTTTGTTTTGAGTGATTTCTTTTTTAACTTTTAGATTTTTATTTTTATTTTGCTTTCACCTTTGTAATTTTTGTTTGCTCTGTTTTCTATTTATCTGCTTTTCTATTTTCTACATTTCTTGTTGTCTGTTTATTCATTTATTATTTGATTTATATGGGTTTCTTAATTAACTTTAATGGTTGGGAACCTTAGACATAAATGGGTGTTTACACTGGTATCCCAAAATTAATGTGCCCTCCATGCATCGCATACACATTTTATCATGAGTGGGGCCCTATACCCAGGTCTGAGTGCTGCCTAGGACTAAAGGGATCTAGTGGTGTCACTTTGGGGCTTACGTCGTTTAACTATCACGAAAATCCTAGCTAAAGTGTGTCCTATTCGTAATGCCACAAGCCCCAGGTAGCTTTTATGTGTTGTAGCAAGCGTCGGGTGGGCCTGACTCTAGTGACCTTTTGTACCTTAGGATTACTGACCACCTCTCGAGAGGTTCATGCATTAATGGTCATAGACCCTTAGGACAGGTTAACCAAATAGGAAAAAGAGGGGCACATACTGCAAATTCAGGTCCATTTTTATTCTTCATCTGCGATGGGGTGACAAAAGAATAGAGGAGTGAAAAATTAAAGAGAGAGAAAAAGAGAGAAAATAAAAAGGAGAGGGAAAGAAAAGAAAGAAAAAAGAAGAAGAAAAAGAAAGAGAGAAGAGAAAAGTGAAACGAGTGAAAGAGAGAGGGAGAAAGGGAAAATAAAAACTAAAATAGAGAAAAGAAAGAGAGAAAAACAAAAATAAGAAAAGAATAAAAGAAGAGAGAAAAAAGAGAGAGAAGGAAGTTTGTAAGATTCATACAATAAAGTTATAGTTGTCATATTATGCACAGTCCATCATGCATTAAGTTCATTTCATTAAGTGTCTAACCTGTTTATTTTTGCTGTTCTTATTTTCCTTTTAGGGACCGGGTTCTCGGTGACATTCAAGAAAGGGTGAAATGGAAATTAATGCGGAATCCGGGCGATTAAGGAAGAAAGAGGTTAGGGTTAAGGCGTGATTTTGCTAGTCTAGAGGCCTTCGGAAACAAGACGAGCGAGCATTCAGCGATGGCGTTTGCAAAAAGTATGGAAACATACTAAAGCTAGCTGAAAGTCAAGTACAGAGAGGGAGCCGCACAACAATGGTACAATACTACGATCCCCCTCTCAGATGTTTCACTTTCCCCGACTTCCAACTGGCACCCACCTTGGAAGAGTTCGAGCAGATTTTGGATTTGCCTTTGGAGGGAGGCAGACCGTACAACTATTTGGAACACCACGCTTCATTTCGAACCACCGCACAGGCTCTGGGCTTACAGTCAGGTGATTGGTTGACAGACTACCAAGGGAAGAATCAAGCTAAGGGGTTCACCCGAGGGTTCTTGAAAGCCTATATGAAACATCTGGCTGATAACTGTCAATGGGACGTCTACATGGATGTACTAGCCCTTACCATCTATGGGCTGGTCCTCTTTCCCGGCATAGAAGATTTCGTTGATCTGAATGCAATGGACATATTCTTGGCCCGAAGAAATAAGGCTAAAAACCCTGTTACCGCTCTACTAGCCGATGTCTACTATATGTTGAATCTCTTCCATGAAGGGAAAGGGAAGAAGCTGCTTTGTTGTCTACCAGTGTTGTACATATTGGTAACTGCTCACGCCTTCAAGAGGAACATGAAAGTACAATGCCCAATATCCGACTTATTGTGCTATCAAATAAAACCAATGATCAAAGAGGAATGGGCAGTTCATTTCGCCGGTTTAACAGAAGAACAGGTCCGATGGTAGCCCTTTGGCAACAAAGAACGGAGGTCATCTATCATTGCAAGGGGTTCCCGAATGTACCCCTCATGAAAGCTAGGGGTTGCATCAATTATAACCCGATACTGGGGCAGAGGCAGCTAGCTTATCCTATTAAGGCACCCCCATCAGACGAGTTGGTGACCCCTTTCTTCCTGAAATATGAGGGGACTTGGCCGAGGTCTCAGCCGAGTCCGGAAGCATAAGGAGCGTCACTGTGAGAGAAGGAAAGAGTTCGAAGGTTTGTGCGGTAAAAGAAGAATATAGACAGTGGGTTAGAGGCTATGACCAAGAAAAACGCCCAACTGGAAAAGGAACTTTTGAAGGCACGTCAAGAGAGCATTACATGGAGAAGGGAAAATGAAGTGAATGAAGCTCTTATAGCATGTATGAGAGATCAACAAAAGGGTGAACGGGAGCGTGCTTCTCGGGTACACATGAACTTGCAAGCAGCCAATAAAGAACTCGGAATGAGAATACAAGAGAGAGATGCTGCACTCCAAGAGAACCGCCAACTGAGGGGCGCTTTAGAACAAATGAAGGCCAAGATCCATACCATCCGTGAAGAGAAAAATCAGATCTTAGCCGAAAAGAAGAAAGTTCGAATGGAGGCAAACTATGTGATAGAAGAAGAGGACGACCTATTGCAACGAATGGAAGACATGAAAAAGAAAATCGAAGGTCTATTGGTGGCTTGGCAGAATGAGGTAAACGAGGAAAAATGGATTGTCATTGAGGTAATCCGAATGCAATAGAGTGGTATCAGTGACATCCAAGATGAAAACAAGTGGTACAAGGACATCAGAAGTGGTTGACTATAGGCGGCCCCCTAAGGCTCTAATGATGATGGCCCGGGTAATGTTGAAGAACGGGTTCAAGCCAGGTGATAAACTGGGGCAAAATAATGGCGGTTTGTCTCAGCCTTTTGTTAGTGAACAAGAACAGACGGCGATATGGGTTGGGATATGGCCTGAAGAGGGCGGAGGTATAAGAGCCTCGATTCACAAGGTCCCTACGCCACATCTGCTCAAAGCTTTTGAAGTGCGGTCGAAGAATTACGATGTAGTCGCGGTCGTAGACGGAAAGGGGACAACAAGTATTGAGGATCTAGTGGCCTGTCCTCCAGGAAAAGAACTGGACAACTGCCCCAGGAAATTATCGAACTACCCCGACTTTTAGTTCAGTTCAAATGTAATTCTATAATTGTCATGGCAAAATTCTTTTTCAAAACACAAACATTTTGTACATACTTATTTTGATAAATGATAAGTACAGTTGCATTATCCAAAAATATGCCCTCTTCTTTCCCTAATATATTTCCCTCTGCTAAATATACATATCTTATTCTTCTCTCCTACCCCAATTCGCAGATCTGACCAAAAACCGCCTTGCGACGACAGTGCTAGTATTGTATCAAGCGATTTCAATTGTATTTTTGATCCGGGTGATGAGGAGGAAGAATTTGAATACAAACCCACCGACGAGATGTTGAGGTTGGTGGAACGCGAATCCAAAGTAATTGAACCCCATCAGGAACCCGTGGATCTGATAAACTTGGGGACCGAGGAGAACAAAAAAGAGGTCAAGATAGGCACGCTTATCACTGGAGACAATTGTAAGTGATTGGTCTCACTCTTACAGAACTATAGTGACATCTTCGCCTGGTCTTACCAAGATATGCCAGGTTTAGACACCTTTATTGTAGAGCACAAGTTGCCTATGAAAGCTGGATGTTTACCAGTCAAACAGAAGTTGAGGAGGATGAAACCGGAAATGTACCTGAAAATCCAGGAGGAGTGAGGAAACAGTTTGACGCCGGCTTCTTGGCCGTTGCAAATTACCCGGAGTAGGTCACCAACATAGTACCAGTCCCCAAAAAAGATGGCAAGGCTCGGATGTGTGTAGACTAGAGAGACCCCAATCGAGCCAGCCCGAAAGATGACTTTCCACTTCCCCACACAGACGTGCTGGTCGATAACACCGCACAAGTCTCCTATTTCTCATTCATGGATGGTTTCTCGGGCTATAATCAGATCAAGATGGCCGAAGAAGATAGAGAAAAGACCACCTTCATCACGGCCTCTAGATGACTACCAGGCCATGCAACCAGAGTTTCCTGATGAGGATTTGATGGCAATCTTTGGTGAAGAAGAGAAGACAGGAGAAGGGAGGTGGACAATGTTGTTTGATGGCGCGTCCAACATGATGGGCCATGGTATAGGAGTCATACTGATTTCCCAAGAAAAACAGTATATACCTATTACCGCCCGACTGGCTTTTGATTGCACAAACAACGTGGCAGAATATGAAGCTTGTATCTTAGGGATCCAAGCTATAATCAAAGCTAACGTAAAGCGCCTAGAGGTCTTCGGTGATTCGGCTTTGGTCATCCACCAGATCAAAGGAGAGTGGGAGACCAGAGATGCAAAGCTAGTGCCTTATCAAGCTCATCTCCAAGAATTGCTAGAGCATTTTGAAGAGGTTACTTTCTCGTACATACCTCGGGAGGACAATCAGTTGGCTGATGCCCTAGCCACTTTGTCGTCTATGTTCGAAATCGGTCGAGAAGAGGACATGCCTCTCATCCGCATTCAGCATCGACCCAGACCGGCATTCTGTCAAGCGGTAGAGGTGGAACCAGACGGAAAGCCCTGGTATCATGACATCCGACAATTCCTGAAGAGAAAAGAATATCCCATCAATACGTCCGAGAATGATAAGAGGACCCTACGAAGACTAGCCGCAGGTTTCTTCCTCAACGGGGAAATCTTGTACAAAAGAAATCGCGACATGATTCTGCTTAGATGTGTAGACGCAGCAGAAGCCAACAAGATTTTGAAAAAAGTTCATGAAGGGTCCTTCGGTGCTCACCCCAACAGACATGCAATGGCGAGGAAGATCCTTAGAGCCGGATATTATTGGCTGACCATGGAGACTGACTGCTACAAACATGTCAAGACCTGCCACGAGTGCCAAGTATACGCAGACAATGTCCACGTGCCGTCGACATCATTGAATGTCTTGTCGTCGCCGTGGCCATTCGCCATGTGGGGGATGGATGTCATCGGCCCGATCGAACCCAAGGCGTCCAATGGACACCGTTTCATATTGGTGGCCATTGATTATTTTACCAAATGGATCAAGGCCGCCTCATATGCTAGCGTGACTCGCAATGTAGTGGTCAAGTTTGTGAAGAGGGAGCTGATTTGCCGATACGGACTGCCCAGCACACTCATCACGGACAACGGCTCCAATTTGAACAATAAGATGATGTAGGAATTGTGCAGCCAAATCAAGATCCAACATCACAATTCGTCCCCCTATCGACCGAAGATGAATGGAGCAGTCGAAGCGGCCAATAAGAATATCAAAAAGATCATCCAGAAGATGGTGCTCTCATACAGAGAATAGCATGAGATGATCCGTTACGCATTACATGCATATCAAACCTCCGTTCGTACCTCTACTAGGGCAACCCCCTTCTCCCTCGTGTACAGGATGGAAGTCATGCTCCCGATCGAAGTGGAGATCCCTTCATTGAGAGTCCTGATGGATGCCCAACTAGAAGAGGCCGAGTGGGTCCGAGCCCGAATGGACCAATTGAACTTGATTGATGAGAAAAGGTTGGCAGCGATATGCCACGGCCAATTATACCAGAGGAGAATGAAGAAAGCCTTCAATAAAAAGGTGCATCCCCGCGAGTTCCCAGAAGGGGACTTGGTGATCAAGAAATTGCTGCCAATGCAGAAAGCGCTACATGGGAAATGGTCCTCAATTCATCGAGGGGACCTTGTGGAGTTAAGAAACTCTCCGGAGGTGCCTTAATCTTGCGGACATACGGAAGAGACCCTAGCCTTTGTTGGTCGAATCTATGAAAAGATATTATGCATAAGAAAAAAACCTGCTAGGTCCAAAACCCGCAAGGGCAGCCTAGGAAAAAGTTAGGGCAATTCAAGCAAAAAAAGCCTGCTAGGTCAAAAACCCGCAAGGGTGGCCTATGCAAAAGTTAGGGCAATTAAAAGAAAGGCCCACTAGGTCCAAAACCCACAAGGGCGGCCTAGGCAAAAGTTAGGGTAGTTCAAACCGAAAAAAAGCCCGCTAGGTCAAAAACCCGAAGGGCGGCCTAGGAAAAAGTTAGGGCAGTTCTAACAGAAAAAAAAGCCCGCTAGGTCAAAAACCCGCAAGGATGACCTAGGCAAAAGTTAGGGCACACAAACAAAAGCCCGCTAGGTCGGAGCCCTCAAAAGAGACCTAGGTAAAAGTTAGGACAATTGAAGCAGAAAGAGGCCAACTAGGTCAAAAACTCGCAAGGGCGGCCTAGGTGAAAGTTAGGGTAAGGCAGAAAGCAAGTCAGAAACTGGCCGAGGCAGTACTAACAGGGTGAATAAAGGAATCGTTCCCCTTAATAAAGAGAGAGCATAGCCGAAGGTTGGAAAAGAATGGCAATCGGCTTCCGTCCATACTGGGGAAAATCAATGACTAGATTATGATCTGGGCTTTATACTAGGGAAAGGTTGGCAAGTATCCGAGGTTCTGAAAAAGCTAAGAACAAAATCAAGTTCGGTTGTGATTAAAACGAAAGGTTCAAGACCAGTCTGAGGCAAGTCGAATAAACTAGGGAAAAATTTTGCTTTTTCCGAAGCAGGGTTGGCAAGACAGCGGACATCGCCGAAGTACAATACTAGCACTAATTGTCTCAAAGGCATCCAACCAATCAAAATCACACCACCAGACATCCAGTCATAAAATGCCCTACGTCATTTTGACTATCTTGTTAATTCCCTACCATATGCAACTGTATTTTCTTCTGTCAAAATATATATGCAAAATGCAATTACACAAATTTTGAATGACAATTACTATTACCAATGCTGTTCAAAAATCAGGGTTAGGTTGAGATTTTCCTAATTACAAGTTCTTCTGATCAAGAGATATTATCTTTTAAAAGAGTAGCGCGTGCAAAGGGTACGCCTCTAAAGCAAAAAAGAAGAAGCAAGCGACTCACGAAATCTAGCTCACTTTGAAGATCACGGTCAGTGCTAAAAGAAAGCCAGGAAGTCGAAGCCTGCGAATAAAAGCACACAGTTTTCTATCCCAAGCCGACTAGTAGGCTACACTTACATTTTACTTTTCTGCACTTCAGACTATGTTATCAGGCCTTGCATGTTTAATTTTCTGCACTTCGGCCTATGTTGTCAGGCCTTCACATGTTTACTCTCTTGCATTTCAGCCTATAATGCCAGGCCTTGCATTTTAATTCCCTATACCTTGGCCTATGATGTCAGGCCTTGCATTTTACTTTCCTGCACTTCGGCCTATGTTGTCAAGCCTTTGCATGTTTAGATTTCAACACCTCGGCCTATGATGTCAGGCCTTTGCATGTTTAATTTCAGCATTTCGGCCTATGATGTCAGGCTTTTGCATGTTTAGATTTCGGCGCCTTGGCCTATGTTGTTAGGCCTTTGCATGTTTAATTTCAGCATTTCGGCCTATGATGTCAGGCCTTTGCATGTTTAGATTTCGGTACCTTGGCCTATGTTGTCATGCCTTTGCATATTTAGATTTCAGCTCCTTGGCCTATGTTGTCAAGGCCTTTGCATGTTTAATTTAGCATTTCTGCCTATGATTCAGGCCTTTGCATGATTAGATTTCAGCTCCTTGGCCTATGTTGTCAGGCCTTCGCATGTTTAAATTTCAGCATTTCGGCCTATGATGTCAGGCCTCGCATTTTAATTCCCTGTACCTCGGCCTATGTTGTTAGGCCTTCGCATGTTTAAATTTCAGCATTTCGACCTATGTTGTCAGGCCTTCGCATTTTTAATTTCCTGCACTTCGGCCTGTGTTGTCAAGCCTTTGCATGTTTAATTTCAGCATCCCGGCCTATGATGTCAAGCCTTGTATTTTATTTTTCAATACCCCGGCCTATGAGGTTAAGCCTCGTATGTCTTATTTTCTGCATTTCATTCTACATTGACGAGATCTTATGCAGTTAAATTCTACCGCGCTAGCATAAGAGGATAGCAAGGTTTATTCAAAGGACTATTATTCTCCATACATTAGTTCGAGAATCCCGTAATTCCGGAAGCACGGTATCTTTGAGATTATCTCGATACCTGCCTCGGACATAATTTGTTTACGTCTTTACCCATTTCTTACCGCGATAATGTAGAGATTATTTCTCATATTATCTAATAAGAAAATGAGTAAAGAGGGGCAAACTGTAAACACCTAATTATGTTCGAGACCCCCGTTCTTAAATTAATTAGTAAATAAATGATAATTTAAATAATGAAAAGAAAAAAAGCCAAAGTGAAAAATAAAATAAAAAGAAAAAAGAATAATAAATAATAATAATAACAACAATAAACCGGAAACATAAAAAAGGAAAATTAGAAGAAAGAAATACCAAAAGTAACAATACAAAATTGAAAAATTAAATAAAAATGAAGAAAATCAAAATTTAAAGAGAAAAAAAAGAATGATATAAAACGAAAAGTAATAAATAATAAAATAAAATAGAAAAATGAATAAATAAATAAATAAAATAAAATAAATGAAATAAAAATAATAATAATAAGTAATAATAATAAATAATAATAAGAGTATAAGGTTAATGAAAAGGAGAAAGAAACAATATGTAAAGAATAGTAATAATAATAAAGAAAGAAAATTGGAAAATTAAAACAAAATAAGAATAAACAAGTAATGAATACTAAAAAATGTGAAAAATTACAAAAGAAAAAGGGAGAGACTTGGTTTGAAGGGTATAAAAAGAATGCTTGGATAGAAAAAAGGGGCTCTCTGGACTGTGAAAGAAAATTAGGAAGATCGGGAATTAGAGCATTGGTTAGAGTCTTTGAAGAACCATTGAGTAAGCTCTCCAAAATTGCTCGTAGAAGGTTCAACCGAGACAAGCATTTGGGAATCAGTTAACCACATTGTTGGAGAGTGGAGGATCGGCGTCATTTGCGGCATTTGAGTGTAAGCTCTACTCCCAGGTTCTATCAGGTAGGTCACATAACCTTTACTTCAAATTCTATACAAGAACGCATGAATTTACATTTGAACCCAAAGATTTCTATATGAATGGTTAAAAGATTGTGTATGATCAACATCATTGTAAAAAGACCTGTTCTTCTTCCTAGAGTAATCAAGAATCAGGTAGGATCTCGGCGTTCATAGAATAAAACCTAGTGATGTAGGTAGAATATGCACACGATCTGTAGCAAGGATCGATCCTCTAGATCGCTCATTATACTGCATGATAGAGAGGAGAGTTGGCTTCGGTCTGTGAGGGTTAGCCATAAGAGTGATGGAATAGAGTATAAAGCAAGGCCTTCCTCTTTCTTTCTTTGTTAATTGAATAGATAGAAGAGATAGGCACAACCAGAATCTCTAAAGAAATCACGTAATGAACAAAATAGGAGATATGAGGGGAGTTTTTCCGAATAGGATAAGGAGGACCATCGTTCGGGGAAGCGGCAAGAAGCGAATTCTACGAGGAGAAAGAAACAAAGTCATGATGTTAGCACAATTGCATGACTTCCAATTTGATTCCATAACAGGTTGGTCCAAGTTTCTCCCATCTGTGAGTCGAGGATATTAGGTTGATAGGGTTGGCTTATGCTCGAACCATCATTAACAAGGATCGATCCCATCTGTGATGATGATGATGATGATGAATGATGATGAGCATGATGATGAATGATCATAGTGATGATGATGACAGTGACGACGATGATGATGAACAACGATCTTGATGTTGATGATGATGAACAATGACGAGCCTGATGATAGTGATGATCATGATGATGATGAGCATGATTATAGTGATGATTATGATGATGATGAAGTATGGTAAATTTTGATGATGATGATGTTGAGGGTGATGGTGATGATGATGATGATGATGATGAATGATGATGAGCATGATAATGAATGATCATATTGATGATGATGACAGTGATGATGATGAAGATGATCTTGATGATAATGATGATGATGTTGATGAACTATAGTAAACGTTGATGATGAAGCTTTTTTTGTTGATGACAATGATGGTTGATGATGATGTTAAGGGTGACGATGATGATGATGATGATGATGAACAATGATGTTGATGATGATGATGAATGATGACAAGCATGATGATGAATGATGATAGTGATGATGATGATGATCAACGATGATGAGCACGATGATGAATGATGATGAGCATGATTATAGTGATGATGATGATGATTTATGATTTATGATGTTGTTTAGGGTGACGATGATGATGATGAACTACAGTAAATGTTGATGATAATATTTTTTATGTAGATGACAATGATGATATATGACGATATTAAGGGTGACGATTATGATGATGATGATGAACGATGATGACACTGATGATGAGCAGGATTATGAACGATGATGAGCATGATGATAGTGATGATGATGATGATGAGCGATGATGACACTGATGTACAATCATGATTGATGATGTTGAGGATGACAACGATGATGATGATCATGACAACAATGATAATACAACCCATTTGGGAGGAGGAGGATGGACCTAGTTGGAGGTAGGATTGAAGCTCAAAATTCAGAGCAGTTTTGGGAGCTCCTCAAATTGTGTTCAATGTAGCACAAAATTGTGCATAAAAATAAAAAGAAGAGGAAACATAAATTTGCAGAATGTAAAAAGGGAATTGGGGAAGGTGATTGCAAGAATTAAAGGCTGGAAATAAAGTGCAGAAATGGAAGAAAGGGCAAAACGAAAATGACCAAAATTAAAGGGGAAAGGGGCTGAAAATTAAAGCATAAACTAAGAACCAGAATTGTAAATTGCAAGAAGGTAAATGGCAGAATGTAAATTGCAGAAAAATAATTCCTAAGCTAGGCGCCACTCCACTAGCTAGAGGAAGCTAGGAAGATAAGCCAAGTTCCACCACATTGGAGGCTCCAATGATAAGGAAAAGGGTCTTAACCTCAAGAACAAGCAAGAGGAGAAGAAAGAGAAGAGAAAGTTACTCTCTCAAGGGAATTTCGGATTCCAATATCATAAAATGACCAAAGGTGTCATTTGCTTACATTAAGCCCTTATTTATAGGAAAAAGGGAAGGGGGCGCTTGGTTGTGGGTATGGGCTGCTCCTAGCCAACCAAGCCCTTAAGCTAAGCCTATTCCTATTCTAAATAGTCTAATTTTATCCCATGTTGGAATAAACTATCCCTACTTTTACAAGTTAAGACAAATACAATCAAATTGAAATTACTAATTTCGCATTTATTCTTCTAAGCTAAAATTTTGAAATCTACAATTTCCTTGAATGATAATTCCGTGGATGACATTTCTTCATGATATTCCTTCCTTTTGAGAAGTAATGCTTCCACCTCTTGTTGAATTCTCTTAGCCCTTGACCTAGTGGTTGGTCCCTTAATGGTGGTGCTCACATCATCCCTCCTCTTGAAGAACATTCGACCTCGAATGGAAGTCATCATCGTAAGGCAAGGAGTTAAGTCGAGATATATTAAACGTAGCATGCACCCCATAATCACCGGGTAAATCAAGTTTATATGCATTAGGATTAACTCTTTCAATTACCCTGAAATGGGCCATCTTCCCGAGGATAGAGTTTTGATTTCTAAGCCCGAGGGAAGCGTTCTTTTCTTAAGTGTAACCAAACCCAATCACCAGGTTCAAGTACAAGTTCTTTCCTTTTTTTATTAGCCATTCTAGCATAATGTTGGTTTTCTTTTCAATTTGTTGCTTTACCTTAGTGTGAAGTTGTTTAACATATTCATAGTTTGGGCTCCATCTTTATTATGATATTCAACCACATTAGGTAAAGGAATTAGATCAAAGGGAGTAAGGGGATTAAATCCATAGACTACTTCAAAGGACTATGCAAGGTAGTGGTATGGGTAGCCCTATTATAAGCAAACTCTATGTGAGGCAAACATTCTTCCCAAGACCTAATATTTTTCTGAACAAAAACCCTTAACAAGGTGGAAAGAGTCCTATTTACTACTTCAGTTTGGCCATCAGTTTGTGGATGGCAAGTGGTGGAAAACAAAGTTTAGTTCCTAACCTAGACCATAGTGTCCTCAAAAATGACTAAGGAACTTGGTGTCTCTATCGAAACTATACTCTTAGGGATTCCATGTAATCTCACCACTTCTCTAAAGAACAGTTTGCTATGTGACTAGCATCATCAACCTTGTGGCAAGGAATAAAGTGAGCCATCTTAGAAAACCTATCTACTACCACAAAGATTGAGTCCATGCCCCTTTGGGTTCTAGGCAATCCTAACACAAAGTCCATGCTAATGTCAACCCACGGGACATTGGGGATAGGAAGGGGAGTGTAAAGGCCATGGGGCATTGACCTAGATTTGGCCTTTGCATACAATACATTGGGCACAAAGTCTTTGAACATCTCTTTTCATGTGTGGCCAAAAGAAATGTTCTTTAAGGATATCCAAAGTCTTTTGGATTCCAAAGTCTTTTGGATTCCAAAGTGACCCATTAACCCCCCTTGGTGGGATTCTCTTAAGATGAGATCCCTAATGGTTCCTTTAGGCACACAAACTCTATTGTTCTTAAATAAGACTCCCTCATGCCTAAAGTATCCATCACAGGCTTTTTGGGTACATGACTTGTAGAGATCTCCAAACTCTAAGTCATTTGGGTATAGCTCCCCAAAGTTTTCAAAACCAATCAAGGTGGTTCCTAAAGAATTTAACAAAGTTTGTCTTCTAGATAGGGCATCAGCCACCTTATTGATCTTTCCTTGCTTATGTTTAATGACATAGGGGAACTGCTCCAAAAACTCAACCCATTTAGCATGTCTCCTATTCAACTTCTTTTGACCCTTAAGGTATTTTAGTGACTCATGATCACTATGTATGATGAACTCCTTGGTCAACAAGTAATGTTTCCAAGTTTGAAGGGCCCTAATGAGTGCATAGAGCTCTTTGTCATAGGTAGGGTAATTAAGGGACGCTCCATTTAGTTTTTCACTAAAGTAAGCTATGGGATGTCCCTCTTGCAATAAAACTGCCCCTATCCCAACATTAGAAGCATCACATTCTAACTCAAAATTTTTGCTAAAGTTTGGAAGAGCTAGGATGGGTGCAGTAAGTCTCTCTTTCAAGGCTTGAAAGGCCTTGGCTTGTTTTTCCCATTCAAATTTGACATTTTTTCTTGACTAAGTCATTTAGAGGTGATGCTATGGTACTAAAATCTTTCACAAACCTCTGGCAGAAGCTTGCAAGTCCATGAAAACTCCTAACCTCTCCTATATTTTTGGGGGTAGGCCAATCCTTGATGGCCTTGACTTTCTCTTCATCTACTTGGACACCTTCTTTGCTTACCACAAAGCCTAAGAATACAACTCTATCCAAGCAGAAGGAGCACTTTTCTAGGTTGGCAAAGAGTTGGGCCTCTCTTAGCACAAATAGCACTTCTCTAAGGTGTCCTAGATGCTCCTCAAGGGATTTGGAGTATACAAGGATGTCATCAAAGTATACTACCACACACTTTCCTATCAAATCCCTCAAAACATGGTGCATCAACCTCATAAAAGTGCTAGGAGCATTTGATAACCCAAAAGGCATTACCAACCACTCAAAGAGACCAAACTTGGTCTTAAAGGCAGTCTTCCACTCATCCCCTTCTTTCATCCTAATTTGGTGATATCCACTCTTGAGGTCTATCTTAGAAAATTGTGGAACCATGTAAATCTTCCAACAAGTCATCTAACCTAGGTATGGGATACCTATACCTAATGATTATTTGGTTTATAGCCCTACAATCAACACACATTCTCCAAGATCCATCTTTCTTAGGGACAAGTAAAACTGGGACTGCACATGGACTCAAGCTCTCTCTTATCCACCCTTTTTCTAGAAGCTCCCCTACTTGTTTTTGGATTTCTTTAGTTTCTTCGGGATTACTTCTATAGGCTGGCCTATTTGGTAAGGAAGCACTAGGCACCAAGTCTATTTGATGTTCAATACCCCTAACAGGTGGCAACCCTAGAGGTAACTCTTTTGGGAACACATCTTGGAACTCTTCTAGAAGTTCTTGAAGTTCACTAGACTCAAGGTTTGGTTGAGTATTCAAGCAATACTCTTTGCACATGAGCATGTACATGGGTTGTCTAGCTAGAAGAGTTTGCCTAATTTCTCCTTGATTGATGAAGAGGTTTTTATCATTTTTCTCATGTCTCAACCTCTTATCTTTTTTTATATTCTTTCCTTTAATTCCCTTTTTTTCTTCCTCTCTTTTCTTTTTCATTTGTACTTGATCTTTACAAACCTCACTAGGGGCCAAGGGAACTAAGGTGACCTTTTGGGATTTGAAAACAAAGGAATACCTATTGCTATGCCCATCATGGTGAACTTTCCTATCAAATTGCCACGGCCTTCCCAAGAGCACATGACTTGCTTCCATGGGCACAACATCACAAGTTACTTGGTCAAGATACCTACCTATGGAAAAGGCAACTAAGACTTGCTTATCCACTAAGAGGTCCCCATTGTCACTCAACCATTGCAACTTGTAAGGCCTAGGATGTGGGGTAGTGGTTAATCCTAACTTTTGTACTAGCCTAGCACTAGCCACGTTGGTGCAACTTCCCCCATCTATAATCAAAGAACATGTCTTCCCCCCAATCACACACCTTGTGTGAAAAATATTTTCTCTTTGGCTCTCATCTTCCCCATGACCATGCTTCCTAGTAATCTCTAACAACAAGAAGATCACCTTCGGGGGCATACTCTAATCCTTCTTCACTAGAAGAGCTAGTGGCACTAGAGCTAGAGTTTTCACTTGAGGATTCCAAAGATGAGACTTGTCCATTATCTCTAAGGATCATGCTCTTCTTGTTAGGGCATTGAGAGGCAATGTGCCCTCGTCCCAAACACTTGAAACACTTAATGGATGATTCCTTTTTTATTGGAGTGGATGGGGTGTTGGCCTTTTCTTTCTTGGGATCTTTAATTTCCCTAGGATCTTTAGGCTTAAAAAGGAACATCCTTGTGGCCTTCCTTCCTCTTATTTTCCTTCCAAGAAGGCTTTGAGGTTGAGTATCTACTCTTACCTTTCCTATGGAGTTGTTGTTCTACCTTTTGGGCTTGGTGGTAGAGTTCATTCAAACTCATATAGTTGTGGAGTTCCACAACATCCCTAATCTCATCCTTAAGCCCTTCAAGGAATCTTGCCATTCTAGCCTCCTCACATTCTTCTATGTTGGCTCTAATGATGGCTACCTCCATATCTTTGTAGTACTCATCAACGGTCCTATTACCTTGGGTTAATCTTTGGAGCCTATTATGAAGCTCCCTAAGGTAATGAGGTGGTACATACCTATTCCTAAGGATGGCTTTCATTTCTTCCCCAAGTCTCAATAGGATGAAACCTTTTCTCTCTCTTTCACTAGCTTATCCCACCAAATCAAAGCATAGTCTGAAAATTCAAGACTAGCTAGCTTTACCTATGTTCCTCCCTTACTTCATAGCACATGAAAATTTGCTCTACCTTCAACTCCCATGATAGGTAGATTTCAGGGTCATTCAACCCTTGAAATTTTGGAATTCTAAACTTGGTTCCATCTATTCTTTCTTGGTTTCCATTTTCTCTCCTACCTCTATTCCTAATCCTGAAAAGCTCCATGACTATGATGGCTAGGAGAATGTCTATCTCTACTTCTATGGATCCTACTCCTAGATGAATTTCTAACCTAAGTGGAGACCTAGATGATTCCCTATCACTCTCATGCCTACCTTGATTCCCACCCCTGTGATTATTCATTTGGTTTCTTCTAGGGATTCATAGAATTCTTCTTGTGAAAGTTCCTCCTAGGTGAATCAATTTTATTTTTGTTTTTCTTAGAACTACTAGGCCCTTCATTTTGTTTCTTTTTAAACAAAGTCTCATTCCTCTTTTCTAGTTCATACAAGCGATCTTCAAATTGTTCACTTTGTTTTCTTAACATTTTTTCAAAGGTTTGGGTAAGGGCTTCTAGTTGTAACCTATTGAAGCTAGGTGGATAATCATTTTCACTCATGATGCTCTCCACTCAAGACACAAGATATGAAACAAATCAATTAAGAAAATCGCAAATATTCTAAGTACAAATTCCTACCACATAAAACACTTGAACAATTAAGAAATTAAAATGCAGAAAGTTAATTGGTTTCTTACACAAACCAAGGTCCAAGATAGGGAAAGATAAGTAACAAGTAGTCACATAGGCTAAGTTGTAAACCTAGCAATTATGGAACCCCCTTATTACTTCTTTCAACAAGCACACTTAGACTCCCCCTTATGGCTCCTTAAAACCACACAAAGGCTTTGGAACTTACACACAATTACTAACAAAATTACAAGAAAAATTCCTAAGTACAAACTAAATCAAAAGGATTACAATATTATAACCCTACTACAACCAAATTCTAAAATTACACCAAAAAGAAAGTCCTAGTAAGAGAAATCCTAATCTATTACAAATGGGTAAATTCTTCAAGTCAAGCTTCAAGTCCAAGTCTTCTCCAAGTTCAGCTCCAAGTCAAACAAAATTTCTTTCTTAGGGCTGCATACAAAATTAAACAAAGAATGCTTTGCAAACCAAGAAATTGTTAGCACAATTAAAACCAATTACTTCCTTCCTCACCAGTGTTTTCCACTCTTAGTCACTCAATTTGGTCTTGCTTTACCCTTGAAGAAAAAACACATATTCAACTTAAAATTAGAGGCCTTGATGTTTCCAATGTGGTAAAAACTCAACTCATCCAGAATTCAAGAATGGACAAAACATAGGAATTTTGGGGACAAACAAGAAACTCTTATCACAAAAATTAGCTAAACTCAAAGGGATTAAAATTGTGACAAACTAGAATTCAAAGAAGACAAGCAACAATTAAGTGGTGAAAAAAAAAGGCACTCAAAATGAATTCAAGAAGGATGAATGGATTGCAAACTTGTGTGAATTGTTCTTAAAACTGAACTTAACCTTTCTTTGAAAGAAAATCATTCATGTGCATCATAGTTCATTCAAGAGGATAAATTCAACTCAAGTTGTTCAACACAGTTCAATTGATCCCAAACTGAACTCAAATATTACAATTGAAATATAATAAAATGAAACTTGAAGATCATTCAACTCTGGAATTTTTTTTTTACTTTTTTTTTTGAAAAAAATTCTGCCCAGATTTTTTTTTTTCACGGTTTTTTTTTTTCGTTTTTTTTTTTTTTTTTTTGTTCTTTGTTGATTCTTGCTTTTTTGCCTTGTATCTTTTAGGGAAGTGTAATGTACACTTATATCACTCCAAAACCAGCACAGGATTAACACTTAAACACCCAACAACAATATTTTCAAAGATCAAACACAAACTTCCTCAAGAACACATGAAGAACAGTGATGAACATGATGAACAATTTGCAGAATTTTGCCAAAATAACTGAGGGGTTTTTGAGGCAACAATGATCAAGTTTCAATTTCAACAACAAAACCCACAAATTCCAAAGGATTTGAGAGAACAATAGATGTGTTCTTGCTGAAATACCCATAAAAAAAACTGAAAAGGGTTCTTCAATTTCTTGACATTTTGATGCAATTTTGAGCAAATTCACCGATTAAATTGATGTTTAAGCAAGGATCCAACAATGTATGACTCAAAGCAACACAAATTACATGTGAATTCAAGCAAGAAGGGGCTGAAAATATGCAGAAAAACTGGAAGAAAAACAGAGACGAAAATGGGAGAAGAAGATGATGAAAAATGAAGGAGAAAAGTGAGAGAAGTTACCTCCAAACAACAAGCTCTTGATACCACATAATACAACCCATTTGGGAGGAGGAGGATGGACCTAGTTGGAGGTAGGATTGAAGCTCAAAATTCAGAGCAGTTTTGGGAGCTCCTCAAATTGTGTTCAATGTAGCACAAAATTGTGCATAAAAATGAAAAAGAAGAGGAAACATAAATTTGCGAGAATGTAAAAAGGGAATTGGGGAAGGTGATTGCAAGAATTAAAGGCTGAAATAAAGTGCAGAGAAATGGAAGAAAGGGCAAAATGAAAATGACCAAAATTAAAGGGGAAAAGGGGCTGAAAATTAAAGCATAAACTAAGAACCAGAATTGTAAATGCAAGAAGGTAAATGGCGAGAATGTAAATTTGCAGAAAAATAATTCTAAGCTAGGCGCCACTCCACTAGCTAGAGGAAGCTAGAAGATAAGCCAAGTTCCACCACATTGGAGGCTCAATGATAAGGAAAAGGGTCTTAACCTCAAGAACAAGCAAGAGGAGAAGAAAGAGAAGAGAAAGTTACTCTCTCAAGGAATTTGATTCCAATATCATAAAATGACCAAAGGTGTCATTTGCTTACATTAAGCCCTTATTTATAGGAAAAAGGAAGGGGCTGCTTGGTTGTGGGTATGGGCTGCTCCTAGCCAACCAAGCCCTTAAGCTAAGCCTATTCCTATTCTAAATAGTCTAATTTTATCCCATGTTGGAATAAACTATCCCTACTTTTACAAGTTAATACAAATACAATCAAATTGAAATTACTAATTTCAGATTTATTCTTCCTAAGCTAAAATTTTGAAATCTACAATTTCCTTGAATGATAATTCCGTGGATGACATTTCTTCATGATATTCCTTCCTTTTGAGAAGTAATGCTTCCACCTTTTGTTGAATTCTCTTAGCCCTTGACCTAGTGGTTGGTCCCTTAATGGTGGTGCTCACATCAAATGATGATGATGATGAATGATGATGAGCATGTTGATGAGATGATGATGAACTTCGGTAAACGTTGATGATGATTATTTTTTTGTGGATGACAATGATGATGTTAAGGGTGACGATGATGATGATGATGAACTATGATGACGCTGATGTACGATGATGAGCATGATGATAGTGATGTTGATGATAATGATGATGATGAAGATGATGATGAACGATGATGAGCATGATAATGACTGATGATGATGATGATGATGGTGATGATGATGATGTTGAACTAGGGTAAAGGTTGATGATGAGGATATTTTTGTGGATGATGATGATGATTTATGATGATGTTGAAGGTGACGATGATGATGATGATGATGAAGATGAATGATGATCAGCATGATAATGAATGATGATGGTGATGATGATGAAGATGAATGATGATCAACATGATAATGAATGATGATGGTGATGATGAACTACGGTAAACGTTGA
>JAMKYM010000730.1:40000-113178 GCA_026541065.1 Canavalia ensiformis
TGAATGACTCACCAAATCTTCAACTCAGGCCTAGCATCATGGATGCCCCATCAGTGTGAATGCATCATAGAGAGTGTAGTGAGGGCATCAAGTGCAAGAGGACACACCCCATTCCAGTGGTTGAGCGTTGGCTTTAATTATTTAGGTGTAAGCTCTCCTCATTGGTAAATTTTGGTGCCACAGGATTCAAGTGCATGGATTAACACTCATTCCCCCTCTGGTGACCTCCTATATTCAGATTTTACGTCCAGAATTTTAGTTGCAGAATGGCCTCTTCCATGCGGAGCATTTCTCGTTTAATTTAACTAAAGCATTTACTCCTAACAGAAATGAGCTATTTCTTGGATTCGGTCTCTATCACAGAGAAATGGAGAATTCAAACATGCCAATCCTAAAATTCTACCAAGAAGAGGGAGCAGCATGCCTAGCCTAATCGGATTCTAGCATAAGATAATCAAGGTTCTTGTAAAAAAATTGCTAGCCAATCTTGGCCTCCATATATCTTATCGATTCCCAGCGTATGCCCATAAGCAGAGACATCTATTGCTAACCTGAGAGTGTCAAGGAGCTCTACAAGACTCGACGGAGCAAGCTTTCTCCGATACCGATTCTTCCTCACGATCTTGGGCTCAACGCTGTGCTTTGTCGATTTCTGTTATTCTCCTCTCTACTACTCTTCTATTCTTTCTCTACTTGCCTCCTTTCTTTCAATCCTTCATAGCTAAAAAAGCCCCCAACCCTCACTTCCTCTCTTTTATATACTCAGTCAACCCTCACTTCCTCTCTTTTATATACTCAGCCAACCCTTCCCCCCCCCCCCCATTTTTTCTTTTGATTTTTCCTTTTTCATCCTCTTCCGCTTTTTTTCATTTTCGTTTTTTATTTTCATTATTTATTTATCTCTTTTTATTTATAAAAATTTTAGAATTTTACTTTAATTTTTAGATTTTAACTTTTTATCAATTTCTTTAGATTTTAGATTCTTTTTTTCCTTTTGATTTATTTTTTAGAATTATCACATTTTTACTAATTTCCCTTAATTTGTTTTCAGAATTTTCAGATTTTCTAAAAATTTTCCAGATTTTCCTTTTTTATTAATTTTCATATTTTAGAATTTTCCTAAGCTTTCAGATTTTCTTAAGTTTTCTTCTTTTTTTTATTTTTGTTAATTATCCAGATTTTTTATTTGATTTTCTATTTTATTTTATTAGTATTTTTCAATTCTCTTTTTTTTTTATTTTCCAGGTTTTAGAATTTTCATTAATTTTCTCTTTTAGTTTTCTGTTTATTTTTTTATTGAGTAAACTGTCACTTTAGTCCCTGAGATTATTATCGAGTTTCATATTAGTCCCTGAGATAATTAAATTAACTATTTCGTCCTTGACTTTTTAAACCGTGATTCACGTTAGTCCCTGGGGTCAAATGCGACTGACGATTTGCTGATGTGTAACGTTAGTTGACGTTAAATGACAACGTGGCCATCCAGGTGGACATCCAAACGCTGTCGTTTTATGTGACACATGGATTTAAACGTTGAACAAATCCTTGGAGGGAAAACACAAATTTTGGATTGGCGGTTGCATTGTTATATCTGCTTTTGGAAAGGGGGAAAGAAGGCAGTTCCTGAGAAGTGGTGGGTTGTTGCTGATATTGTAATCGACATGGAACATGTATATGCGCCCATTTGAAGCATGAAATTTTGTGTGTTTTGTTGACATTTTCATGGGGTTTGTGTAGGTTAGGGTTTTTTGGAATGTTGGAAAATTGGGGGTAATTTTTTATGCAAACATTGGGAATGAAATTTTGGACTTTGTTGAAGGATAATGTTTGTTGAATGATGGAATCAACACCACAACCAGATGGCCCTCCACAATTTCAAAGAATATACATCTGTTTTGATGGCTGCAAAAAAGGGTTTAAAGAGGGTTGCAGGCCACTTATAGGGCTTGATGGAGCTTTTCTGAAAGGGTACTATGGTGGTAACTTTTGTCTGCTGTTAGGCAAGACTCAAACAACCATATATGGGTCATTGCTTATGCTTAGAGCTGTCAAAATGGGCTATGGCCCTAGGGCCAGCCCATTTAGCCCTAAGTTTTGGTCCTACTTTATGTGGCCCACTTAAAAGTAGGGTTTTTTTAAGCTCTAACCCTACATGGCCCTCAATTTAAAGGGCTTAGTTAGGGCTGGCCCTAGGGCGAGCCCTAGCCCTATTTTTTTTTTTTTGTAATTTGTCTTAAAATATAATTTTTAAATTTAAATCCATATAACCTTCAAATTTTATCCTTTTTCTTAATTTTTTCTCACATTTTTTTATTTTTCTCTTTAAATAATCTTCAATATTTTTTATTATACTAAAATATTATTCAATTTATTTATCTTTTTTTTAGATTTTTTATTTTTCTCTAACTATTTTTTCATTTGTCCCTAGAATTTTTCTTTCTTTCTCAAATTTTTCTCAACTTTTTTATACTTTTATCTTTTCTTAATTTATTTTTTCTAATATATTTACGTCTCTATCTCTAAAATTATCCTTTCTCCATATTTTATCTTTCTCCTCTTTCTAAATTTTCTTATTTATTTTAATTTTTCATTACTACTTTATTTTAAGAGAGGAAAAAAAACTAGAGAGGAAAAAAAATTTATAGAAAAAATAAAAATATTTAAAAAAAAAATGAAGCTTATAGGTAACCAAGCTATTTTGACCTTAACCCACATGAGTTAAAGTTGAGTTGGTTTGGATGAATCAAATTGGCACCTCTATCAACAGGAACACTTCTTATCAGAATAATAAATAAAAAACAACTCCAAACTGAAGTGATTTTTAGTCAAAAATTTCATAGAATAGGAAATATAATTATGTAAGTTTATAAAGTTAAACAAACTTTACCTAAGCTTACTGATATAGAAGAACCTGTTGTTAAAGAAAACTCAAGTGAGTGACCACCTGTATTAGATATAACATCTTGGTTGGAGAAAATTGTTAAAGATGAATTGATCTTATAACATTGGTCATTGTTTCCGTGTGACAAACTTGTTTTGATTTTTGACATATAATTATGTGAGTAATGTTCTTTTAAGATTGTAAATTATTTTGAACTTGTTATATATTGCTTATCATTTGTAGTTTTTTGGAGTTTACTTTTCCTAATCTTCATGAAGTGAAGGACATGACATCAATTACATTTTTTCTACTTAATACAAATTTTTTTATTTTGCTTGAAATGTTTTCATTGTTAGAACTAAGGTGAACGACTTGGTTCGACTTGCTAGCTCGTTAAGTCAAGTCATATGAACTAAAAGTTAATAAATGTAGAATATTTAAAATTTGTAATTTACCAATATATTTTTGATAAAATGGTTGTCTAATTAAAAATTATAAATATAATTATAGTCTATATAAAATATAAATATTTACATTTAAATTATTATTAATAATTAATAAATCAAATAACTAATTTATACATTGGACATTTTAAATTTATATTTTGTTACCAATTTTGAAATTAAAAAATTTTCTAAACATATAACTTATAATAGTATATATTATGATTAAGTTATATATTTTATCTATTTTATACAAAAATATTAAAAATTATATGAATTTAATTTATATATAACAAGCTGGTTCATGAACCAAACGAGTAGAGTTATACATAGCTCAGGTTCAGCTGGTTTAGTTAACAAGTTTAATTTTTATCTCAAGTTCAGCTTATTTGGTTCATGAACTAAGTTCAACAAATTAATTATTGAATCAAGTCTCGAACTAATTTCGAGTTGGTTCGGTCTATTGTCATCCTTAGTTAAAATCATTTTCAAAAGAACAAGCATTTATAATTTCATTCGGTAACCTTTTTATTTTTGAACCAAAATTTGTAGTCAGCAGTTTAAGATAATAATAATTTTTTATGTAAGGGTTGGCCCATGGGCTGGCCCTAGCCCACTTGGCCTTAAGGGCTTTTTGGCCCTAAGGGCTTTTTAGGCCCTAGCCTACAGAGTTAGGGCTTTTTAGGGTAGGGCTGGCCCATTTGACGGCTCTACTTATGCTGTTGTGGATGTTGAGAACAAAGAAAATTGGACCTGGTTCTTGGATCTGTTACATAAAAACTGGACCTGTTGTATGTGACATTCTTGACTCCATACTTCGTATGCACCTTCTATCATTCACCCCTGACATTGACTACAAATCAATTGAGTGGCTGAAGCTTCAATTTATAGATTACAAATCAATTGCAAAAATTAGGGTTCCAAATAGGGGTGCTCTCTAAAATCCCAAATCTCATACCATTTGATACGAAAATGGTGTGAACTTCTTAAACGACAGCGTTTAAGGTGAATGACATGGGTTTAAATCCATGTGTGTCACAAAACGACAGCGTTTGAGGTCCACCTAGCTGACCACGTTGTCATTTAACGTCAATTAACGTTACACATCAGCAAATCGTCAGTTGCAGTTGACCCCAGGGACTAACGTGAATCACGGTTTAAAAAGTCAGGGACGAAATAGTTAATTTAATTATCTCAGGGACTAATATGAAACTCGATAACAATCTCAGGGACTAAAGTGATAGTTTACTCTTTTTTATTTGTTGTTTTCAATTTCAATTACTTTAAATTCAAATTAATTTTTGTTATTTCAAATTTTGTTTTTAATTTTGTATTGGTTGAATTATTTCCAGATTTGTATTTTCAATTTTACTTATTATTCTTGAATTTCATGTTTCCAGTTTTTCTTTAAATTCTTATTTTTTTTCTTTTTTTTTAACTTCTGATTTTTATTTATTTCCTTTAAAATGATTTTATTTTTATTTTTCCAGAATTTTATTTAAAAAATTAATCTTCTGATTTTTAATTTTTGTTTTGATTTTATTGTTGTTGTTTTCTTTAACTTTTTATTATATTTTCATATTTTAATTTTTTCTAATTTTCTGTTTAAAGTTTTTTCTCAATTTTATTTTTTTCAGATTTATCCTGTATATTTATTTAATTTGTTTACTTTTGTTTTGAGTGATTCCTTTTTTAATTTTGAGATTTTTATTTTTATTTTGCTTTCACCTTTGTAATTTTTGTTTGCTCTGTTTTCTATTTATCTGCTTTTCTATTTTCTGCATTTCTTATTGTCTGTTTATTCATTTATTATTTGATTTATATGGGTTTCTTAATTAACTTTAATGGTTGGGAGCCTCAGACATAAATGAGTGTTTACAGTTTGCCCCTCTTTGCTCATTTTCCTACCAGATAATGTGAGAAATGATTCTCTGAATTATCGTGGTAGGAAATGAGTAAAGACATGAACACATTATGTCCAAGGCGGGCTTTTTGAAAAATTCTGAGAAGCACTAGAAGCCTTGAGCTTAAAGTGAACCCCCTAAATGGTGGTTTTTGAGTGACCTTGCCAGCTTGACATGCTAAGTCGATAGAGTTTTAAATATGCAGGGCTCGATTGCATAAACTGATTAGGCTATGAATACAAAAAAAGTGAGTTGAGAGAGACCTGTTTGAGGCAGGGGGAACGCAATGTCTAAAATGTAAGATATATACAAGGTGGCCTGACACCATAGGCCGAAGTGCAGAAAAGAAAACCTGAGTATGCAGAAGATGAAAAATTTGAACGTGCTGAAAGTATGCAGAAGATGGAAACTTGAGCGTGCTAAAAAGGAAAACTTGAGGGTGCCCTGACATTATAGGCCATGGTGCAGGAATTTAAAACTTGATGAGGCCTGACCCTATAGGCCGTGATATAAAAAAAAGGTAAACTTGATGGTAGCCTGACACTATAAGCCATGATGCAGCAATTAAAACTTGATGATGCAGACATTAAACATGATAATGCAGAAATTAAAACTTGATGATGCAGACATTAAACTTGATAATGCAGAAATTTAACTAGAGGGTGGCCTGACAACATAGGCCTGAAAGCAGTCTAACTAGATGGTGGTCTGACAACATAGGTCTGAAAGTAACAAATATAACTAGAGGTTGGTCTGACAGCATAGGCCTGAAAGCAATAAATCTAACTAGAGGTTGGTCTGACAACATAGGCCTGAAAGTAGTAAATCTAACTAGAAGGTGGCCTGACAACATAAGCCTGAAAGCAGTAAATTTAACTAGAGGGTGGCCTAACAACATAGGCCTGAAAGCATAACTCTAAATTAGATGATGGCCGGACAACATAGGCCGGAAAGCAGTAAATCTAAACTAGAAGGTGCCCTGACACCATAGACCTGAAAGCAGTAAATCTAAACTAGAGGGTGGCCTAACAACA
Source organism: Canavalia ensiformis (assembly GCA_026541065.1). NCBI lineage: Eukaryota > Viridiplantae > Streptophyta > Magnoliopsida > Fabales > Fabaceae > Canavalia > Canavalia ensiformis. Next base: position 46,263 of record JAMKYM010000730.1, read on the forward strand.
TAGGCCGGAAAATAGTAAATCTAAACTAGAAGGTGGCCTGACAACATAAGCCTGAAAGCAAAAAATCTAAACTAGAAGGTGGGCTGACAACATAGTCCTGAAAGCAGTAAATCAAACTAGGGGGTGGCCTGACAACATAGGCCTGAAAGCAGTAAATCTAAACTAGAAGGTGGCCTGAAAACATAGGCCTAAAAGTAGTAAAACTAAACTAGAAGGTGGCTTGACAACATAGGCCTGAAAGCAGTAAATCTAAACTAGAGGGTGGCCTGACAACATAGGCCGGAAAGCAGTAAAGCTAACCTAGAAGGTGGCCTGACAACATAAGCCTGAAAGCAGTAAATCTAAACTAGAAGGTGCCCTAACACCATAGGCCTGAAAGCAGTAAATCTAAACTAGAGGGTGGCCTAACAACATAGGCCGAAAAGCAGTAAATCTAAACTAGAAGGTGGCCTGACAACATAAGCCTGAAAGCAAAAAATTTAAACTTGAAGGTGGCCTGACAACATAGTCCTGAAAGCAGTAAATCAAACTAGGGGGTGGCCTGATAACATAGGCCTGAAAGCAGTAAATCTAAACTAGAAGGTGGCCTGAAAACATAGGCCTAAAAGTAGTAAAACTAAACTAGAAGGTGGCTTGACAACATAGGCCTGAAAGCAATAAATCTAAACTAGAGGGTGGCCTGACAACATAGGCTGGAAAGCAGTAAAGCTAACCTAGAATGTGGCCTGACAACATAAGCCTGAAAGCAGTAAATCTAAACTAGAAGGTGGCCTGCCAACATAGGCCAAAATGCAGTAAATCTAACTAGGGGGTGGCCTGACAACATAGGCCTGAAAGCAGTAAATCTAAACTGGAAGGTGGCCTGACAACATAGGCCTGAAAGTAGTAAATCTAAACTAGAAGGTGGTCTGACAACATAGGCCTGAAAGTAGTAAATCTAACTAGAAGGTGGCCAGACAACATAGGCCTGAAAGCAGTAAATCTAAACTAAAAGGTGGCCTAACAACATAGGCCTGAAAGCAGTAAATCTAAACTAGAGGGTGGCCTGACAACATAGGCCGGAAAGCAGTAAATCTAAACTAGAAGGTGGCCTAACAACATAAGCTTGAAAGCAGTAAATCTAAACTAGAAGGTGGCCTGACAACATAGGCCTAAAAGTAGTAAATATAAACTAGAAGGTGGCCTGACAACATAGGTCTGAAAGCAGTAAATCTAAACTAGAGGGTGGCCTGACAACGTAAGCCTGAAAGCAGTAAATCTAAACTAGAAGGTGGCCTGACAACATAGACCTGAAAGCAGTAAAACTAACTAGGGGGTAGCCTGATAACATAGATCTGAAAGCAGTAAATCTAAACTAGAAGGTCGCCTGACAACATAGGCCTAAAAGTAGTAAATCTAAACGAGAAGGTGGCCTGACAACATAGGCCTGAAAGCAGTAAATCAAAACTAGAAGGTGGTCTGACAACATAGGCCTGAAAGCAGTAAATCTAACTAGAAGGTGGCCAGACAACATAGGCCTGAAAGAAGTAAATCTAAACTAAAAGGTGGCCTAACAACATAGGCCTGAAAGCAGTAAATCTAAACTAGAGGGTGGCCTGACAACATAGGCTGGAAAGCAGTAAATCTAAACTAGAAAGTGGCCTGACAACATAAGCCTGATAGAAGTAAATCTAAACTAGAAGGTGGCCTGACAACATAGGCCTAAAAGTAGTAAATCTAAACTAGAACGTGGCCTGACAACATAGACCTGAAAGCAGTAAATCTAAACTAGAGGGTGGCCTGACAACATAAGCCTGAAAGCAGTAAATCTAAACAAGAAGGTGGCCTGACAACATAGGCCTGAAAGCAGTAAAACTAACTAGGGGTGGCCTGATACAATAGATCTGAAAGAAGTAAATCTAAACTAGAAGGTCGCCTGACAACATAGGCCTGAAAGCAGTAAATTTAAACTAGAAGGTGGCCTGACAACATAGGCCTGAAAGTAGTAAATCAAAACTAGAAGGTGGTCTGACAACATAGGCATGAAAGCTGTAAATCTAACTAGATGGTGGCCTAACAACATAGGCCTGAAAGCAGGAAATCTAAACTAAAAGGTGGCCTGACAACATAGGCCTGAAAGTAGTAAATCTAAACTAGAGGGTGGCCTGACAACATAGGCCGGAAAGCAGTAAATCTAAACTAGAAGGTGGCCTGACAACATAAGCCTGAAAGCGGTAAATCTAAACTAGAAGGTGGCTTGAAAAAATAGGCCTGAAAGCAGTAAATCTAACTAGGGGGGTGGCCTGACAACATATGCCTGGAAGCAGTAAATCTAAACTAGAAGGTGGCCTGACAACATAGGCCTGAAAGCAGTAAATCTAAACTAGAAGGTGGCCTGACAACATAGGCCTAAAAGCAGTAAATCTAACTAGAAGGTGGCCTGACAGCATAGGCTTGAAAGCAGTAAATCTAAACTAGAAGGTGGCCTGACAACATAGGCCTGAAAGCAGGATTCTAAAAATGCAATGTTGTGGCCTGACAACATAGGCCTGAGCAAGAATGTAAAGATGTAATGCTATGGCCTGACAACATAGGCCAGTGAGCAAGAATGTAAAACGACGTACTAGTAGGCTTGAGTGGGGAAGAAACCTCACGATGTTGTTCGCGGACTCTGACTTCCTGGCTTTCTTCTAGCACTGATCATACCCTTCTAAGTGAGCTAGACTTTGTAAGCTGTTTGTTTCTTTTATCGCCTTGAGAGGCATATCTGTTGCATGAGCTGTTTTGATAAGATTTTTGGGTCAAAAAGAACTTGTCATTAAGAAAGTTTCGACATAACTCTTACTTTAGCACGGTGTTAGTAACCAGCAATTGTAAAAAAAAAGTGTAATTACATTCTGCATATACAATTTGACAGAAGAAAAATACAGTTGCATATAATGGGGAATTAACAAGATAGTCAAAAAGGACATAGGGCGTTTTTATGACTAGACGTCTGGTGAAATGGTTTTGGTTGGCGGTGATGCCTTCGAGATGATTAGTGCTAGTATTGTACTTTGGCGACCTCTTCATGCACTGCCAACCCGGCTTCTAAAAAGCCAAAATTTTGCCCCAGTTTATTTAACTTGCCCCAGACCGGTCTTGAATCCTCTTGCTAGAACTGTGGATATCTGCCAATTTTTGCCCCAGTATAAGACACAAATCATGATTTGGTCATGGATTTTCCCCAGTATAGATGGAGACGCCTTGTCACCCTTTCTCAACCTCCTTAATTGGAAGGAACAAATCTTCCTTTATCTGTTTTGTCAATGCCATTTTTGTCTAAACAGCCTTTTCGGGTTTTCGGTTTAGGAGGATTTTCTGCTTGAATCGCCCTAAATTTTTCCTAGGCCACCTTTGCGGGTTTTCGACCTAGTGGGCTCTTTTGCTTGGATTGCCCTAACTTTTGCCTAGGTATTTTTTATGATGGTTGACCTAGCAGGCTTTTCCTTCTTGTCTCGCCTTAACTTTTGCCTAGGCCGCCCTCGCGGGTTTTCGACCTAGCGGGCCTTTCTTTTAAGCATAATATTTTTTAACGGCATCTAAATTGATGGGGTTAGGCAAGTCTTTTCCATCCATGTCGACCAGGATTAGGGCACCTCCGGAGAAGGCCTTCTTAACTACATAAGGTCCGTGGTAATTTGGAGACCACTTCCCCTGCAGTGCCTTTTGTGTGGGCAGCAGCCTTTTGATCACCAAATCTCCTTCCTGGAATTCTCCAGGATGGACCTTTTTATCGAATGCTTTCTTCATTCTTCTTTGGTATAGTTGGCCGTGACATATCGCTGCCAACCTTTTCTCTTCGATTAAGTTCAGCTGGTCCATCCGGGCTTGGGCCCACTTAGCTTCTTCCAGTTGGGCATCCATCAAGACCCTCATTGACTGGATTTCTACTTCAATTGGGAGTACGGCTTCCATCCTATACACCAGTGAGAATGGCGTCGCCCCGGTAGATGTGCGGACAGAAGTCCGATAGGCATGCAATGCATAAGGGAGCACTTCATGCCATTCTCTATATGAGAGGACCATTTTCTGAATTATCTTCTTAATGTTCTTGTTGGCCGCTTCGACCGCTCCATTCATCTTTGGTCGATAGGGGGAGGAATTGTGATGTTGTATCTTGAATTGGCCACATAATTCCGACATCATCTTGTTGAGATTTGAGCCATTGTCCGTGATGAGCTTCCTAGGTAATCCATATCGGCAAATCAGCTCTTTTTTTCACGAATCTGACTACCACATTGCAAGTCACACTAGCATATGAGGCAGCCTCGACCCATTTGGTGAAATAGTCGATGGCGAATAATATGAAGCGGTGTCCATTGGACGCTTTAGGCTCTATCGGTCCGATGACGTCCATCCCCCACATGGCGAATGGCCACGGTGAGGACAGAACGTTCAACGACATTGACGGTACATGGATATTGTCCGCGTATACCTGGCACTTGTGGTAGGTCTTGACGTGTTTGTAGCAATCAGGCTCCATGGTCAGCCAATAATATCCAGCCCTGAGGATTTTTCTTGCCATGGCATGTCCATTGGCGTGAGCACCAAAAGACCCCTCGTGAACTTCTTTTAGAATCTTGTCAGCTTCTGCTGCGTCTACACATCTGAGCAGAACCATGTCGTGATTCCTCTTGTACAGGATCCCTCCATTAAGGAGGAAACCTGCACCAATCCTCCGTAGGGTCCTCTTGTCATTTTCGGATCCATTGGCAGGGTACTCTTTGTTCTTCAGGAATTGTCGGATGTCATGATACCACGGTTTTCCGTCCGGTTCCACCTCTACCGCTTGGCAGAACGCAGGTCTAGAGCGATGTTGGATGCGGATAAGAGGCATGTCTTCTCCTCGTCCAATTTCAAACATAGATGACAAAGTGGCTAGGGCATCAGCCAACTGATTGTCTTCTCGGGGTATGTGCGAGAAGGTAACCTCCTCAAAATATTCCAGCAGTTCCTGGAGACGCGCTTGATAGGGCACTAGCTTCGTGTCTTTGGTCTCCCACTCTCCTCTGACCTGGTGGATGACCAAGGCCGAATCACCAAAGACCTCTAGGCGTTTTACCTTAGCTTCGATTGCGGCTTGAATCCCCAAGATACAAGCTTTATACTCTGCCATATTATTTGTGCAGTTGAAGGCTAGCCGGGCGGTGATAGGCATATACTGTCTTTCTTGAGAAATTAGTATAACTCCTATACCATGGCCCATCATGTTAGACGCACCGTCGAACAACATCGTCCATTTTCCTTCATCTATCTCTTTTCCTCACTAAAGATCGCCATTAAATCCTCATCAGGGAATCCGGCTGGATGGCCTGATAGTCGTCTATGGGCTGTTGGGCCAAATATTCTGCGAGTGCACTGCCTTTGACAGATTTCTGCGTCACATACAGGATACCATATTCCGATAGCACCATTTTCCACTTGGCAATCCGTCCTAACGCAGGCTTTTTGAATATGTACTTGATCGGATCCATCCTTGATATTAGCCACGTGGTGTGACTCAACATGTACTGCCTCAGGCGATGTGCTGCCCATGCCAAGGCGCAACACGTTCGCTCTAATAGAGAGTATCGGGCCTCGCAGCTCGTGAATTTCTTACTCAAGTAGTATATTGCCCGGCTCCTTTCTCCGGATTCATCGTGTTGACCGAGCACGTAACCCATTGATTGGTCCGTCACCGTCAGGTACAAGATTAGAGGCCTCCTGGGGACTGGCGGTATCAGGACCAGCAGGTTCTGTAAGTAGGATTTGATCTTTTCGAAAGCCTCTTAGCAATCGTCATCCCAACTCATGGGTTGATTCTTGCGCAAGAGCTTAAAGATCGGCTCGCAAGTAGCTATCAACTGAAAAATAAACCGGGAGATGTAGTTGAGTCTCCCTAAGAAACCTCGGATCTCCTTTTCAGTCTTCGGAGCAGGCATGTCTATGATTGCTCGAGCTTTGTCGGGATCGACCTCGATTCCCCTCTCACTGACGATGAAGCCCAACAGTTTTCCTGATTTTACTCCGAAAGTACATTTGGCTGGGTTCAGTCGCAACTGAACCTTTCGCACCTTTCAAACAGCTTCTAGAGGTCCATGAGGTGATCATCTTCCGTCTGAGATTTGGCAATCATATCGTCCACGTAGACTTCTATCTCCTTGTGAATCATATCATGGAATAATGTTACCATAGCACTCTGATAGGTTGCCCCATCATTTTTCAATCCGAAGGGCATGACTTTGTAGCAAAAGGTTCCTCAGGCTGTAATGAAAGTGGTCCTTTCTCTATCTTCTTCGGCCATCTTGATCTGATTGTAGCCTGAGAACCCATCTATGAATGAGAAGTAGGAGAACTGCGCAGTGTTATCGACCAGCACATCGATATGAGGAAGTGGGAAATCATCTTTTGGGCTGGCTCGATTAAGATCTCTGTAGTCTACACACATCCAGACCTTTCCATCTTTCTTGGGGACCGGTACTATATTTGCGACCCATTCAAGGTAGTTTGCAACAGCCAAGAAGCCGGCGTCAAATTGTTTTCTTACTTCTTCCCGGATTTTTAGAGACATTTCTGGTTTCATCCTCTCAGCTTCTGTTTGACTGGTGCACATCCGGCTGTCATAGGCAGCTTGTGCTCCACTATAGAAGTATCTAGGCCTGGTATGTCTTGATAAGACCAAGCGAAGATATCGCTGTAGTTCTGTAGGAGTGAGATCAACCGCTCACGATTGTCTCCAGCGATGAGCGTGCCTATCATGACTTCTCTTTTATTTTCCTCGGTCCCCAAATTTATCGAATCCACGGGTTCTTGATGAGGTTCAATTATTTTAGATTCACGCTCCACCAATCTCAACATCTCATTGGTGGGCTCGTATTCAAATTCTGACTCTTCGTCGGCCGAGTCGTCAATACAGTCGAAATCGCCTAATACAAATCTAGCACTGTCGTTGCAAGGCGGTTTCGGGTCGGATCTGCGTATTAGGAGGAGACGAAGAAATAAGATAGGTATATTTAGCAAAGGGAGTAAATTGAGGGAAGGAAAGAAGGAATTATTTTGGACAATGCAACTGTATTTATTATTTGTCAAAAATATGTACAAAATGTTTATGTATAAAATTTTTCATGACAATTGCGAAATTACATTTGAACTGAACCAAAAGTCAGAGGTAGATCAAAAATTTCCCAATTGGTCAGTTCTTGTCCGGGGGGACAGGGCGTCACCAGATCTTCAATACTCGTTGTCCCCTCTCCATCTATGACCGCGATCATGTCGAGGTCTTCGAAACCAGCACTTCAGAAACTTTGCAATATATGGCACAGAGGGACTTTGTTATAGCGGGGTCTTATCGCCTTATCTTCTTCAATGGGTTGATATCCCAACCCATATCGTCGCCTGTTTTTATTCACCGATAACAGTCGAGACAAACCGCCATTGTTTTTCCCTAGTCTACCGCCTGGCTCGAACCCATTCTTTAACATCACTCGAGCCATCATCATCAGAGCTTTAGGGGGCAACCCACGGTCAACCACTTCGCCTTCCTTAATTGTAGTGACATTGGCAACCTCTAAAGCTTGGAAATGAGTTTCCAAGGCCTCTTCGGCAGCCTTAATATAAGGAGGATTGGTGGGTTTTCTGACCAAATAGTCTTCTTCCGCCGAGACGATAATTAGCCTGTCGTACATGATGAACTTCAACTTCTGATGCAAAGTTGAAGGGACTGCTTTAGCGGAATGAATCCAAGGTCTTCCTAGTAGACAGCTGTAGGCTGGCTGAATATCCATTATTTGAAAAGTTATGTCGAAGATGACCGGGCCGATTTGGACTGGCAGGTCTATTTCGCCAATAACTTCCCGCCTTGACCAATCGAATGCTCTTACTACCGTAGAGCTAGGCCTCATATGGATCCCCTCGTGCGGCAGTTTGGACAAAGTCAATTGAGGCATCACATTCAGAGAAGAACCATTGTCTATCAAGACTCTGGCTAGGATGTGATCCATACATTTGACCGATATATGCAATGCCCTGTTATGTCTCGCCCCTTCCTCCGGGATTTCACGGTCGGCAAAGGTTATGAAATTGTTGGCAGTTATGTTACTGGCGATTCCCTCGAATTTATCCACTGAGATATTGTGGACTACATGGGCTTCGTTTAGGATCTTCAACAACACCTTTCGATGGGGCTCCGAGTTCATCATTAGCGCTAACAATGCTATTTTAGCGGGTATACGATTTAATTGCTCGATGACCGTATACTCGCTTTGTCTTATCAGTTTCAAGAACTCGCAAGCTTCTTCGTCTAAAATTGCCATCTTTATTTCTTTCTCCACTTCTTTGCTGCCGTTTTCGGGCTCATGCCTAGCTCAATCTTCTTTGTCTAGGATGGTCGGTTGTCTCCTTATGTCTTCGGCAGGGGTGTAGATGCGACCACTTCTGGTCATTTCCCTTATGCCGGCTATGTTGGTCACACTGAGCGAGGGGCTTTCTGTGTTATCCTCCTCGATTTTCTCTCCCAGTACCTCGACGTTGTATTTCCATGGTACTTCCTTATTGCTTTTGTACTGGAAAGGTCCCGACACCTTTATTGTGACTGGTCATACTCCATCGGGCGTAGGCAGAGCTGATGGTTCAATATAGCGGATGACCAGTGGTTTGGGAGGTCCGGGAAAGGATTCGCCGACCATGTCTACCTCCTCTTCTATCTCGATATGGTTCACGGAGGGCCCTGCTCCTCCATGATTTGGTAGTGGGTTATTCCCCACGCTGGGCGCGTCCTTTTCAAAGTTTAACCATTTGGCGTTGATTAACTTCTCGACCCTATGTTTCAAGGCTAGACAGTTTTCAGTGGAATGCCACACTGTCCCAGCATGGTAATCACACTTCGCCTCGGGATTGTACCATTTCGGATATGGGGGTTCCAAAGGCTTCATGGGGACTAGTGCAATTAAGGAGTTTTGAATTAAACGGGGAAAGAGCTCCGAGTAACTCATCGGAATTGGATCAAATTGCACTATTTTTCTTTGGTTATTGTTGGTTTTTTACTGAGGTGGGTTAGTGTTGGTGTTTTGGTTCCATGGCTTTGGTGGTTGTTGTTGAGGGAATGTTTGGGAAGGTGGAGTTATGAAGGTAGTGTTTGGGTGAAATGGAGTAGGTGGTGGGTTGTAAGTTGGTTGGTATGAAGGTTGGGCGGAGGCTACCATGTGCGGGTGTGTAGGAAATTATGGTTGATATGGTATTGGGTAGTTAAGGGGCGTGGCGAGCGGTTGGTACATGGGTTGTGTAGTGGTTGGACGGTTAGGGTCGGCTGAGACATAATGCGTCTCGGCTTCCTTTTTCTTCCACGGGTTGCTCGTCGGCTTTTTCGTACTTACATTGCCGACGCCGTTGTGTCCAATCCTTCCTCGGCGCAAGCCGCTCTCTATCCGTTCTCCGATTAGTACCATGTCAGAGAAGTTGGTGGACACACTGCCCACCATCTTGTCGTAGAATGGAGCAAGGAGAGTCTCCATAAAAGTGCTGATCATCTCCCTGTCCAGCAGAGGTGGTTGAACTTGGGCGGCCAACTCCCTCCACCGTTGCGCATATTCTTTAAAGGACTCATTCTCCTTCTTGGTCATGTTCTGTAATTGAGTCCTGTCGGGTGCCATCTCTATGTTATATTTGTACTGCTTTAGGAAGGCGTCTGCCAAGTCCTTCCATGTGCGGATGTATGACCTCTCGGCGGGTATACCCGGCTAGCGGCTACTCGATTAAACTATCTGGAAGCTTGATGAATAACGGCTTATCGTTGTGCGAATGGGAGGCCATTTTTCGGCAATACATCGTCATATGGCTTTTCGGGCATCCGACTCCCCTATACTTCTCAAATTTCAGAGTCTTGAATTTGGGAGGTATTACAACGTCAGGCACAAGACACAGCTCGGAAGCCTCTACTACTCCATATCCATGCCCTTCGATGGCTCTAACCCTCTCTTCTAGGTGCTGCCATCTTCCTCCGAACTGGGCTTCTTGGTCTACGGGTTGGCCAATGTGGTGTGGTAAGGTGTGTTGGCCCTCGGGTCTTGTAGCATGACCGTAAGGGTGTGGTTGGTGAGGGTTGGCTGGGTGAATAGTGACCGGGACAGAATAGGTGGGGTCCTCGGTGACGGTCGTATTCATGTGTGTATAGTCGAGGTTGATGTTATATGGGTATGTAGTTGGGTTGATGTGAGGAGGAAAGGATGGGTTTATTTGTGGAGGGAAAGCAGTGGAAGTGTTTGTGTTGTAGGGGTAAGGTGGAAGGTTTGTGTGTGTTTGGTATGTGTGAGGTGGATAACCGGTGGTATTGGTAGGAAGAGGGTAGGTTGGTGGGTTCACATGGTGAGGATGAGCGGTAGGGTTTGTGTGTGGAAGCCCAGTCGGAAGGTTTGAATGATAATAGTGGGCGGCAGGGTTTATATGGAGTGGCAGTGCATTGGGATTTTCACCAGCGATGATCCCTTGAGAGCTCGGTCCATATGGATGCTCGTAACCAGGCGGTAGCCCGTATGGCCATTCTTGCTCAGTGACAGCTTGTAAGGGCATTGAAGTAGCAGCAGCCCTCGTTGCCTCGGTTGCCGTAGGTCCCTCTGTGCCTTTTTCAAGTAGCTTCATGAGCTTAGCTACCTGATCTTTTAACTCAGCTACCTCATTCTGCATTTCTAGCTCACTCATGATTTTGGCTTTCGATCTAATGCTGTACGAATGCCGAGGGAGTCGTGAGTCCTCTATTTTGTTATCTGTTTTGAAAAAAAAAACATCACATTAATTAATTATTAATTGGAAATAATCTTTTTTGGCGTGAAAATAAAACATTGAGGGACCAATTTCTCGTTGATCATCTATCGATTGTGTGTGCTTTGATCGTCTCAAGCATGAAATGGAAATTAATCCAAAATCATAGACGGAGAGAAATCAACTTTATTCAAGCAAACTGAATTCATTTTACATTTTTCCCTTCCTGCCTAGCTAGCACAATATACTTGTTCATTCTTAGCATCAAATTTTTACAAAATAAGATAAAATCTCCAACTTCGGGAAGAGTGTGTAGCGGATGTAATGAGGCTTCGGCCTTCTTGAGGAGCGGTGGTACTTCTTCAATCACCGTATTTGCTAAACCGGCCAGTCTCCCAAAACATCTGGCCCAGTGGTCAGCTGTTTCTTTGTACCATCTACTCTCGTTTTAGATGTCCTTGATGCCCTTTTGTTGCATTCGAATTACTTCGATGACATTCCATTTTTCCTCATTTACCTCATTCTTCCAGGCCACTAATAAATCTTCGATCTGCCTTTTCGTGTCTTCCACTCATTGTAGCAGGTCGTTCCTCTCTTCTATCACATAATTTGCCTCCATTTGAACCTTTTTATTTGCGGCTAAGATCTGGCTCTTCTCTTCTCGAATGGTGTGGATCTTGGCCTTCATCCGCTCTAAGGCACCCCTCAGTTGGCGGTTTTCTTGGAGTGCGGCATCTTTTTCTTGCGCTCTCAGCCCAAGCTCTTTATTGGCTGCTTACAAGTTCATGTGTACCCGAGAAGCCCGCTCTCGTTCGCCTTTTTGCTAATCCCTGATGGATGCTATGGGAGCTTTGTTCACTTCATCTTCCCTTCTCCATGCGGCGCTCTCTTGTCGTTCTTTTAACAGTTCCTCTTCCAATCGGGCGTTTTTCTTGGTCATGGCTTCTAGCTTTTCCTTCAAACTTTTGACGATCTCATCTTCAAATATCATTGGCGATGGTTGATTTTCGGATGGGGCGGTCGAAGGTTTGAACGGCAGTTTAATCTGTTGCACGCGATTTCTGACCCACTGTCGGTATTCTTCTTTGGCTCCACAGCTTCGGACCCCCAATTCTTTTCCTTTCCGAGTAACACTTTCCCATGCTTCTCGTACTTTGCGGAGGGGCTCAGCGAACTCTCCCTTGTATTTCAAAAGGAAAGGTGTCACCGATTCATCTGATGGAGGTGCCTTCATGGGGTAAGCCAGCTGCCTCTGCCCCAATATTGGGTTTTAGTTGATGCAACCCCGGGTTCCCATGAGGGGTACATTTGGGAACCCTTTACAGTGGTAGATGACCTTCGTTCTCTGCTGCCATGTGGGTTGCCATCGGACCTGTTCTTCTTTTAAACCGGCAAAATGAACTGCCCATTCTTCATTATTCATCGGCTTTATTTGATAGCACAATAGGTCGGATATAGGGCATTGTACTTTCATGCTCCTTTTGAAGGTGTGAGCAGTTATCCATATATACAGCATCGGCAGACCGCAAAGCAGCTTCTTTCCTCTCCCCTCATGACAGAGATTCAGGGTGTAGTAGACGTCGGCCAATAGGGCGGTAACAGGGTTTTCAGCTTTATTTTTCCGAGCCAAGAATATATCTACTGCGTTTAGATCAAGAAAATCCTCTATGCCTGGAAAGAGGACCAGTCCATAGATGGTAAGGGCTAGTACATCCATGTAGGTGTCCCACTGACTGCTATCGGCTAGATGCTGCATATAAGTTTCCAAAAACCCTCGGGTGAACCCCTTAGCTTGATTCTTCCCTTGGTCATCCAGCAGGTCCACTGCAACGTAAACCCGAGCCTCGACGCGGTTCGGAATGAAGTGTGGTGTTCCAAATGGTTGTAAGGGCGGGCTCCCTCTAGAGGCAGATCCAGAATCTGCTCGAATTCTTCCAACGTAGGTGCCAGCTGGAAGTCGGGAAAAGTAAAGCATCGGAGAAGGGGATCATAGTATTGTACCATCACCATGAGGGCCCCCTCTTGCACTTTGACTTTCAGCAGTTTCAGTATGTTTCCATACTTTTTGATGAACGCCATTAGCTGAATACTTGTCAATTTGCTTCCGAAATCCTCTAGACTGGCAAAATCTGTTAGCTTAACCCCAACCCTCTTTCTCTTTCTTAACTGCCCGATTTCCGCATTAATTTCCATTTCACCTCTTCTTTAGATGTCACTGAAGACCTGATCCCTCAATAATAAAAGAAAAGAAGAAAGCAACAAAGATAAATATGTTAGATTTTTGTCGAGGTGGGACTGATGCATGATGGATTATAACAAAATGCCAATCATAACCTTACTTGTGCAAAATCTATCAATATCCCTCTTTTTCTCTTTTTCACCCTTTGTCTTCCCTTTTTTGACTTCTTTTTTTTTCTTCTCTCACTCGATTTTCTTTTCTTTTTTTCTCTCTCTTTAATTTCTCTCTCTCTCTTTATTTTCTTTCTTTCTCTTTAATTTTCTTCCCCTTTTTTCTTTTCATTTTTGTTCATCTTTTTCCTCTTTTTCTTTTTTTCTTTTTTTCTCTCTCTTTAATTTTTCTACTCCCCTATTCTTTAGTCATCCCATCATAAGTAAAACGATTGGACCTGAATTTGCAGAACGTGCCCTCCTTTTGTCCTATTTGGGTAACTTGTCCTAAGGGTCTATGGCCATTAATGCATGAACCTCTCAAAAGGTGGTCAATAGTCCTAAGGTATAAAGGTCACTAGAGCCAAGTTCCAATCCGCAATGCTTGCTACAACATCAGAAAAAGCTACCAGTTGTAGGGCATTACGAATAAGACGCACTCTAGCTAGGATTTTCGTGATAGTCAAAAAGGATGTAAGCCCCAAAGTGACACCACTAGATCCCTCTAGTCCTAGGCAGCACTCAGACCCGGGTATAGAGCCCCACTCGTGATAAAATATACATGTTATGCATGGAGGGCACTTTAATTTTGGGATTCCTGCAATTGGGGAAATATTGCACAGATATATATAGCAATTTAATATTCATCTATCCTAAGGTTTGTACAAAGAATAAACAAATCGAGACGTCACAGATAAGCAAACAGATAAATAAATCATACAAATAAAATGGAAAGGGATCGAAGTAATACACACTTAAATAAATGGGCTTGACTCTCTGATTAGTCCCCAGTGGAGTCGCCATCTATCGCAACCGTAATTCCGACGAGACGACGAACTCGCTAAAAATTTAAGAAATGTGTTATTTTGATTTGATATGGAGTCACCACCAAATTTTTATTTAAGGGAAAAATATTTGGAAAAAGCCCTGACTTAAGGCTGAGATTTAGGTTCGGGAGTCGGTTACGAATAGGGAAGGTGTTAGGCACCCTATTCGCCCGTTCCGGGGAACGGTACCCTTAAATCGAGTGTGTGAGTATTTGAAAATGGTTTGATCCCTTTAATTAGAGTGAAAATAAATACTTGATGGGGGTTAGCCTGACAGGACTTGATCCTGCTCCTACGTATTCCTCGGTGCAATGGGAAACTCAAGGCTTACGTAGTTCTGGTTATGTTTTGAAAGCTTGACTTTCGAAAGTGTTTGAAAGAGTGTTGAAATGTGCTCGAAGGCTTGACCTTCGGAGCTACTTGGAAAGTAAAAACAGCTTGACTATTTTTTAAAACTATTTTTAGGAGGACGATCCTAATCCACATATGCACAGGGCCCAAGACAACTACGGCTGCACTTGGACCCATCAAATCTCTAAACAACGAACAACAGAAAAAGCTACCAGTTCGTGCTTAGAGCTCGTCACGTGAGATTAAGAATCGCAAAACAAGATTTTTTATCTTGAAAATCGTGGAATAAAATGAGCATGGTTTTTATTTTGTAATCCCTAATCCACATATGCACAAGGCCCACGACAACTACAGTTGCACTTGGACCCATACGAATCTCTAAACAACGAACAGCAGAAAAAGCTACCAGTTCGTGCTTAGAGCTTGTCGCATGAGATTAAGAATCACAAAACAAGATTTTTATTTTTGAATAACAATGAATGAAAAAGACAAGACACAAATAATTATTAGAAATTTAGGAGGGAATTTATTGATTAAGGCATTTTATGAAAATAATTGATAATCTTGAATTCATTTAGGAATTATAGAATTTTTATGAATTATTTAGGAATTTTGGAGAATTTTTCTTTTTAATTTGTGGAATTTTTGAAATTTTTATTAATTTTCTGTAATTTTGAATTCTTTAGGGATTTGTGGGAATGACTAGGGGCATTAGGGTAATTTGTCATCTAGGGATAGAACAGGGAATTTGTTATGGCATCTTGTGAGAAAAGGTTGGAAAAGAAAATGTCTCATGCAGGATTCGAAGATGGGTCATTGGGTTTGGGGGCCAGCATGTCCACCACTGTGCTAAGCCTTCACTTTGATATTATAACTATTATCCTAAAACAAGAACCATGCCCCGCCTGCACACATCTGTTGTAAGCATGATTTTGGTTGCACCCCTCTCCCTCCTCTGTTTCTGATTCTGCTAGCTTCGGATGGGCCATGAAATGTCGCCTCCCTTGGGTTTTAGATATTGATTTTGAATGACTCACAAAATCTTCAACTCAGGCCTAGCATCATGGATGCCCCATCGGTGTGAATGCATCATAGAGAGTGTAGTGAGGGCATCAAGTGCAGAGGACACACCCCTATTCCAGTGGCTGAGCGTTGGCTTTAATTATTTAGGTGTAAGCTCTCCTCATTGGTAAATTTTGGTGCCACAGGATTCAAGTGCATGGATTAACACTCATCCCCCCTCTGGTGACCTCCTATATTCAGATTTTACGTCCAGAATTTTAGTTGCAGAATGGCCTCTTGAATGCGAAGCATTTCTCGTTTAATTTAACTAAAGCATTTACTCCTAACAGAAATGAGCTATTTCTTGGATTCGGTCTCTATCATAGAGAAATGGAGAATTCAAACATGCCAATCCTAAAATTCTACCAAGAAGAGGGAGCAGCATGCCTAGCCTAATCGGATTCTAGCATAAGATAATCAAGGTTCTTGTAAAAAAATTGCTAGCCAATCTTGGCCTCCATATATCTTATCAATTCCCAGCGTATGCCCAAAAGCAGAGACATCTATTGCTAACCTGAGAGTGTCAAGGAGCTCTGCAAGACTCGACGAAGCAAGCTTTCTCCGACGCCGATTCTTCCTCACAATCTTGGGCTCAACGCTGTGCTTTATCGATTTCTGTTATTCTCCTCTCTCCTACTCTTCTATTCTTTCTCCACTTGCCTCCTTTCTCTCAATCCTTCGTAGCTAAAAAAGCCCCCAACCCTCACTTCCTCTCTTTTATATACTCAGCCAACCCTCCCCCCCTTTTTTCTTTTGATTTTTCCTTTTTTATCCTCTTCCGTTTTTTTCATTTTCGTTTTTTTTTATTTTCATTATTTATTTATCTGTTTTTATTTATAAAAAAATTTAGAATTTTACTTTAATTTTTAGATTTTAACTTTTTATCAATTTCTTTAGATTTTAGATTCATTTTTTCCTTTTGATTTATTTTTTTTGAGGAATTATCATATTTTTACTAATTTCCCTTAATTTGTTTCGGGAATTTTCAGATTTTCTAAAAATTTTCCAGATTTTCCGTTTTTATTAATTTTCATATTTTAGAATTTTCTTAAGCTTTCAGATTTTCTTAAGTTTTCTTCTTTTTTTTATTTTTGTTAATTATCTAGATTTTGTATTTAATTTTCTATTTTATTTTATTAGTATTTTTCAATTCTCTTTTTTTTTTATTTTCCAGGTTTTAGAATTTTCATTAATTTTCTCTTTTAGTTTTCTGTTTATTTTTTATTTGTTGTTTTCAATTTCAATTACTTTAAATTCAGATTAATTTTTGTCATTTCAAATTTTGTTTTTAATTTTGTATTGTTTGAATTATTTCCAGATTTGTATTTTCAATTTTACTTATTATTCTTGAATTTCATGTTTCCAGTTTTTCTTTAAATTCTTATTTTTTTTCTTTTTTTTTTAACTTCTGATTTTTATTTATTTCCTTTAAAATGATTTTATTTTTATTTTTCCAGAATTTTATTTAAAAAATTAATTTTCTGATTTTTAATTTTTGTTTTGACTTTATTGTTGTTTTTTTTTTAATTTTTTATTATATTTTCATATTTTAATTTTTTCTAATTTTCTTTTTAAAGTTTTTTCTCAATTTTATTTTTTCAGATTTATCCTGTATATTTATTTAATTTGTTTACTTTTGTTTTGAGTGATTCCTTTTTTAATTTTGAGATTTTTATTTTTATTTTTCTTTTACCTTTGTAATTTTTGTTTGCTCTATTTTCTATTTATCTGCTTTTTTATTTTCTGCATTTCTTGCTGTCTGTTTATTCATTTATTATTTGATTTATATGGGTTTCTTAATTAACTTTAATGGTTGGGAGCCTCGAACATAAATGGGTGTTTACATGATGATGATGATGATGATGATGAACGATTATGATATTATGATGATGATGATGATGATGATGATGATAATGATGATATGATGATGATTATGAACTACGATAAACGTTGATGACAATGATTTTATTATGGATGAAGATGAATATTTATCATGATGTTGTGGGTGATGATGATGACAATGATGATGATGAACAATGATGCGCATGATGATGAAGGATTTAAGATGATGTTGAGGGTGTCGAGGATGATGATGAACAACCGTAAACATTGATGATGTGAGCATGGAAATTGGCGTTCAAGAGAAATATCTGGAGTCTACATTTGTAGCTTAAGGATAATAAAACTAAAATTTTTCCTAATTTTAATTTGGTTGTATTTTTCTTTAAGCTGTAAAAGTGGGAATAACTTATTCCAACATAGAATAAGAATAGGTTATTTAGAATAAGAACACGCTTAGGTAAGCTTGGTTGGCTAAGGGCAGCCCAAACCCACAACCAAGCTGCCCCTTCCCTTTGTCGTATAAATAAGGGCTTAATGTAAGCAAATGGACCTTTGGTCATTTTATACTATTGGAATCCGAGAATTCCCTTAAAAGAGCATCTTTCTTTTCTCTTTCTTCTCCTCTTGCTTGTTCTTGAGGTCAAGACTCCTTTCCTTATCATTGGGGCCTCCAATGTGGTGGAACTTGACTTATCTTCCTAGCTTCCTCTAGCTAGTGGAGTGGCGCCTAACTTAGGAATTATTTTTCTGCAATTTACATTCTGCCATTTACTTTCTTGCAATTTACAATCCGTGTTCTTAGTTTATGTCTTTAATTTCCAGCCCCTTTCCCCTTTAATTTTGGTCATTTTCATTTTCCCTTTTCTTCCATTTCTGCACTTTTTTTCCACCCTTTAATCCTTGCAATCACCTTCCCCAATTCCCTCTTTACATTCTGCAAATTTATGTTTCATCGTCTTTTCATTTCTTTGCACAATTTTTGTGCTACATTGAACATAAATTGAAGAGCTCCCAAAACTGCTCAGAATCTTGAGCTTCAATTCCACCTCCAACTAGGTCCATCCTCCTTCTCCCAAGTGGGTTGTATTAGTTGAGGATGTTGATTTTTTATGGATGACGATGATGATTTATGATGACCTTGAGGGTTACGACAATAATGATGATAATGAACGATGATGAGCATGATGATGAACGATGATAGTGATGATGATGATGATGATGTTGAGGATGACGACTAGGATTAATGATCATGATGATGATATTCATTGTGTCGATAATCAATGATGATAGTGGTGGTGATGATGGCGATTGTGATGATTGTGATGTTGATAATAATGATGATGATAGTGATGATCATGAACGATGATGAGCATGATGACGAACGATCATGAGCATGATGATGAATGATGATGATCTTGACGATGATGATGATGATGAAGAGGATGACGACTAGGATTGATGATGATGATTGTAAACACCCAATTATGTCCAAGGCTCCCCGCTTATAAAATCAATCAAGAAACTAATTCAATAAATAAACAAAGAAGCATAATAAATAGACAGAAACAAAAAAAAACTTTTTAGAAAAAGGAAATAAATTTTTAAAATCAGGGAAATTATAAATTAAAGAAAATTAGAAAAAGAGGAAATAAATTTTAAGATTAAAGAAAAAAAATAATCTAAAAAATTAAACAAAAAAATAAAATTCTGAAAAATAAGGAAAAAGTAAAATTAACAAGAAGATTTTTTTTAGCAAAAAAGAAATAAAATATGCGAAAAATTGAAATCAAGATTAAGAAAAATAAATTTAAATCTGGAAATTACAAATAAATAAAAAAAACTGAAATAAATGAAATCTAAAAGAAAATAAAAACTGAAAATCTAAAAATTAAAATCAAAATTAAGAAAACAAAAATTAAAAATAAGAAATAATGAAATAAAAGAAAAATAATAAAAAAATATATATAATAATATATAGCAAAACAAAACATCAAAAGAAAATAAAAATAAAATCAGAATTTAAAAATAAATAAAATAGAAAATTAACAAAAAAATTCTAAAAAAATAGAAAATTAATAAAAAAAATTCAAAAAATCCAGAAAATTAATCAAAAATATTAAAAATCAGAAAATTGAAAATTGAAAATAGAACCAAAAAAAATGATAATAAAGAAAATTAAAGTAATTGAAATCTGGAAATAAAAAGAAAAAAGAAAAAGAAAAAGGGGGAGGGGGTTTTCGAAAGCTAATAAAAGGGCCACATAGAAGCTTCGCAGGGTTCGGTTTTTTTGGAAGCTTTGCAATTAGAAGTTGAGAGAACGGACAATCACATTGGAGAAGATCAGGAGAAGGAGAGTGCAAGTACAGAGGCGAAGAATTGAGCAAAGAAAGGGAGCAAGGGAGAAGAAAGGAGCGACGAAACTCTCCATCTAAAGCACTAATTGAAGTCCAAGATTGAAGGGGAAGAAGGAGGAGGTCGAGGATCCCAGATTCTTGGTGAAAATACGATCGAACTCACGCCGCAGGTTAGTATCATTCAAAGCATATTAGCCTTCCTTTCTCGATTTTCTCTGAAATAATACGCCTAATAAAGCTAGAAATGGAGGCTTTATTTCTTCCAAGAAAATGTTTCAATTTCTTGCACATCAGGTTTCTTGCATGCATTTGGTTTCTGGCATGCTTTGATTTAACCTTGATTATTGGATCGGCTGGTTCAATGCCCACACATTGTTTGAAAAATGTAAAAAGATAGGTCTGATACCTATATAATTAAACCCGAAACACCACGAACGAGAAGGCTCAAAACAGGGGAGGGGAGGCCAAGAGCGACCCATGTTTCGCTTGCCTCTTTGATCATTCTATGTGGAAAAGGGAGTTCAGAAATGGGTTAAATCATCAAGGGTATGTTAGAGAGTAAGCTTGTCCTCTGGATAGTGTATTAAGGTCGCGTATGTAGACTCCACAAGGTACGAATCCATTTCGACCATGCCATTCCCCACTAGTGTGAGTGATAATCGACCAAACTAAGTTAATTCTCCCCTGTGCGACTGTAGTATGTCCCGACGCAACCCTTTCATCATAAATAATGCATAAACAATTGATACTCCGAATAAAGAATGGCCCGGTAGATTAAACCATGAAGATAGGAAAGCTGACTTGGGTCTGTGTAGGGGTTGAAGATAACTTGAAACACTTAATCCGACTCAGATGAACAACATCCCAACACGCGTCCTGATTCGAGAAGGGTCTGAGGACCAACTGGACACCTATATAAATAAGGCTCACCTAATGGCAGGAGGGAATCCCAGCTCTCCCTATACACCTCACACGAAACAAAGATAGATATAAACCATAGTTCCTGAGCAAGGCCAGTTAGGTAACACGAATTCCCTTAGAAAATATTGACCAAACTCTAGTGAGACGCGATTGCTCTCTAAGAACATAATCTGGTTGTTATGTAAAGAGAGGTCAGGGATGATGTTTGGGTGTTGTGTCACAATGTAAACCATGGGTCGCTGTGTCGAAGTGAATATTGGGAGGTTAACTGTTGATAACATGCTATTAACATACGGGAGGAGAAGGGATGCCATTCCTAAATTATGGAAAACACAAGAGCGAATGGTAGGTTCGAACTATAAGAATGTGGACGTCCCAAAGTTGAAGCCATCAAGGGTTATGGGAAGTAATTGTATTAGCCTATAGTAATATGCATAGTGCATGGTACTCCCACTAGTCGTCCAATAGGAAATCAGAGTCTAGCATGCATGAATCAGGCACGAATAGTAACAAAGACCAGGGTGTAGACTTGAAGGCGAAGAAGTCGACAAACATACCCTTATATAATTTACCAAGCCTCAAGGCCGTAGGTGGCCCACTCCCATATATAGATCACCAATGTACCTCTTGAAGTTGAATGCAACCTATTAAGGCGTGGTTTCTGCGCAATTTCAATGATCAAACCGGACACCTATATAAATAAGGCTCACTTAATGGTTGAAAGGAAAGGATAAGGAAGTCGATCTAGGTATTTTCAAAGGTTGGGAGCCTGCACCCTAGGGCATGCTCATGCATAAGACGTTTGCGTGAACGATGAAAATAAGGTAACTGGGGGGAGGGGATCCCCTGGCAAGCACTGTTAAGACAAGTGCCATCCATACCCCTGTGCATATAGCCTTAGTGGAGGGGAGGAAGATCATGAAGAGCATGTTGGCCCCAGTGGTAAAGTTATATGCTTGCAAACCTGCAGACATGGCTTCGAGCCCCCCTGTGCAACATTTGTTTTGTTCAATTCACTACCTTGCTGTGGAAAATTACCACACTCCCCCCGTCCAATTCTATAATGTCCAATAGGTCCTCACTGTGGGAAATTACCACATTGCCCCGGATCAATTTCTAGAATTGCCACACTACCTCCCTAATAAAATACAGAAATTACATAAAAATAAATAAAAATACAGGAATTACATAAAAATTAATAAAAATACGGAAATTACATAAATATAAACAAAAATACAGAAATTACATAAAAATAAATAAATATACAGAAATTACATAAAAATTAATAAAAATACAAAAATTACATAAAAATTAATAAAATACAAAAATTACATAAAAATACAGAAAATGCTTAAAAGTGATAAAGTTCCAAAAATTAATAAAAATTAATAAAAATTCTAAAAATTTCTAAATGAGTCACAAAAAATTTCTAAAACTCTTAAATAAATCATTAGACACTTAAAACTTCTAATTAAGTTCAAGACCATCCCATAATTGCTAAATAATTACATTAAACCCCAATTGCCTCAAAAATCTAAGATGAAATTCTTTCCACTTAATTTGAGCTTTCTTTTATTCAAAGACCTGCATCAATTGCAAAGTATTTCTTTTTCGAAAATTTGAAAATCTTTTTCCAAATATTTTGGCATTTTCGAGTCTCACGCAATGGACTCTAAATGGGGAACTGGCGGTTTACCTAACACATTCAACATTTAGTAGTTCGTATAGGTCCCCGTGCTGCCTTAGCCGCCTCGGACCTTGTGCATGAGTGGACTTGAGGTCCTCTTCAAAACTTTAAAAACATATTTTCCTAAATATTTTGGAATTCTAGGTCTCACGCAATGGGCTCTAAATGGGGAACTGGCGGTTTACCTGCTGTTCAACATTTAGTGGTTCGTATAGGTCCCCGTGCTCCTTTAGCCGCCTCGGGCCTTGTGCATGAGTGGACCAAAGATCCCTCCCAAAAATAAAACCTTTTTTCAAATAGCAAAATCTTCAAATATTCTTTTTAAAACACTCTTCGAAGGTTGAGCCTTCACAAACCAGAACTACGTAAGCCTTGAGTTTCTCATTGCACCGGGGAATACGTAGGAGCAGGATCAAGTCCTGTCAGGCTAACCTCCATCAGGTATTTATTTTCGCATTAATTAAAGGATCAAACATTTTCAAAAATTACACTCAGTTTAAGGGTGCCGTTCTTTGGAACGGGCAAGCGGGGTGCCTAACACCTTCCCCACTTGTAATCGACTCCCGAACTCCGAGTCTCATTTTTAGTTAGGGTTTTTCCAAACTTTTTCCTTAAATAAAATTTGGTGGCGACTCCATTTTATCAATAAAATTCATTTCAAAATTTTAACGATGATGATGATGATGAAGAGGATGACGACTAGGATTGATGATGATGATGATGATGATGATGATGATATTCAATATGTCGCTAATTAGTTATGATAATGATGGTGACGATGGCGATTTTGATGATGATGATGAGCATCATGATGAATGATGATAGTAATGGTGATGATGATGAACTACGGTAAACGTTGATGATGATGATTTTTTTGTTGATGACGATGATGATTTATGATGATGTTAAGGGGGACGACGATAATGATGAATGATGATGATGATGATATGCGATGATGAGCATGATAATGAATGATGATAGTGATGATGATGATGATTTTAAGGATGACGAATAGAATTGATGATGATGATGTTGATATTCAATGTGTCGATAATGAATGGCGATAATGATGCTTTTGGTGGCGATTGTGATGATGATGATGATGCACGATAACGATGATGATAATGATGAGCACGATGATGAAGGATGATGAGCATGATAGTGATGATGATCAAGAAGTACGATAAACGTTGATGATGATAATTTATGATGTTGAGGGTGACAAGGATGATGATGATGATGATGAACGATGATGAGCATGATGATGAATGATGATAACGATGATGATGATGATGAATAATGATAGTGATGACAATCATGATTTATGATAATGTTGAGGGTGGCGATGATAAGCATGATTATGAACAATGTTAAGCCAGATGATGAATGATGATAATGGTGATGGTGATGATTTTTTTTTTTGAATGACGATGATTATTTTTTATGATGTTGAGGGTGACGATGATGGGCATGATTATTAACAATGATGAGCATGAAGATGAATGATGATGAATTATGGTAAACGTTCATGATGATGATTTATGATGATGTTGCGGGTGACGATGATGATGATTATGATGAACGATGATGACCATGATGATGAATGATGATAATGGTGATGATGATGAACAATGATGATGATAATGATGATGATGATGAACAATAATGGTGATGATGATGAACAATAATATATTCAATGGCCATGATGATCAATGATGATAATGGTGATTTATAGATTCACATATGAATTATATTTGATATATAAAAATTATATTTAATTTATATTATTATACTATAATTTTATGTTATATAAATTTATAATATAGTATATATTATTTTATGTAAAATAAATATTAAATATTATAAAAATGATATATAAAACTATTTATCTTATATATTGATTATCAAATAATATATAAAATATAAAATTGTATGATCATATAATATTCTTTATATTATAACCACCATCACCATTATAACCAGCACCATCACCATAATTATCATTATCACCAGAATAATAATAATAATAATTTATTTTTTATTATTTTAAAATAATTTAATTTTTGGTTAATTTTTTATTTATCTAATTTTTATATATTAAAAATAAATAATGTTATTTGATATATAAATTATATTAAATTTATAATATTATATATTTTATATTATATAATTATTTATAATATATATTATTCATATGTAAAATAAATATTGAATAATATAATTATTATAATAATAACATATAAAATTATTTATCTTAAATAATAATAATCAAATAATATATAAATATAAATTTATATAATTATATAATATTTTTAAATTATAACTATCACACCACTACCATTATCGTAAACATTATTATTATTAAAGCGCGCTATAACTATCACCATTCCTATCATAATAATAATAATTTAATTTATTATTTTTAAAATTTTAAATTTGTGTTATTTTAATATAATTTAATTTTTAAATTAATATTTTTATTTATATATTGATTTTACAACAAATTTTAAAAACTAAAAACTAAAATTGAAAACTGAAACAAAATTGATTTTTTAGTTGTTAAAATGTTTAACATTTACAACTCACAAAGTAATTTCTATATCTTTGTAACATTGTTGATTTATGTTTTTATATCCTTTCTTAATAACGAAGGAATGAACTTCTTAAAAATGATTTTAAATGGAAGGTTTTAAAAAGAGAAGAAAAACAAAATAATTTTTTTGTTTTAAAAAATATAGTTTAATTTAAAATTTTTAAATAAAAGTAAAAATAATAAATTTTGATATAAAAATTATTTTTTATTAAAATAAAATAATATATTATATTCTTAATTTTAAATTCTAATTTTTTTATTTCCTTCTAAATAATTTTTAAAATAAATCATAAGATATTTAAAATTTTACATTTATTAAAAAATATTAATTTTTTAAATGATTTCCATTATGTACATCAATACTTAAATGAGAATTTTTTCCAAATGATTTGGTTAACATATGTTTCAACATTCCCATTTTGAAGTAATTTTCATGCTTTTGCAACAAAGGTGATGAATGAATGTTATGGTTTTACATCATCTATTAAAAAATTAACTTTTTATTTTTTATTTCCTTCTAAACAATCTTTAAAGTAATTTAATCAAATATATACAAGAATAAAATATATTATATTATCTATTACATAAATGTATACGATCAAATTATATAAGATCGTAAATGAATCATAAGATATTCTAAAATTTTATATTTATTAAAAAAATATTAATTTTTTAAATTATTTCCATTATCTACACCAATGCTTAAATGAAAATTTTTTTTCCAAATGATGTGGATAACATATGTTTCAACATCCTCATTGTCAAGTAATTTTCATTCTTTTTGGAATAAAGTTGATAAATAAAATGTTATCTTTTTTTACATCATCTCTTAATAATGAAGTAATAAATTTTTCATAAATAGATTTCAAAGGAAGGCCTTATAAAAGAGGAAAAAAACTAAAATATATTTTTTAAATAAATTAAGGTTAATTTAATATTTGTAAATAAAATATAAAAATAAAAAATTAATATAATTTTGATATATTAATTACTTATTATTATTATACTAAAAAATTAATATTATAAATTTAAAATTTTAATATTTTATTTATTTATTTATTACCTTTTAAAAAATTCTTAAAATAGTTTAATAAAATATTATCTAATACTTAAATATATACAATCAAATTATAAAAGGATCGTAAATAAACTATAAGCTATTTTTAAACTTTATATCTATTAAAACATTTAATCTTTTAAATTATTTTCATCATCTATATCATTGCTAAAAGATACAATGTATTTTCTTTTATACAAATATTATTGTTAAAAAATATTTCAACATCTTCACCTCAAAATAATTTTAATATCTTAGTAAAATTATTGATTCATATAATATTATGTTTTTATATCCTTTCTTAATATGAAGTAATGAATTACCCATAAATAGTTATAAAAGGAATGTCTTAAAAAAAGAGGAAAAATTTAAAATATATATTTTTTTAAATAAATATAAGTTTATTTAATATTTGTATATAAAATACAAAAATAATAAATTATAAAATTTGATATATTAATTATTTATTATTATTATTATTATTATGTTATAATATATAATATTCTTAATTTTAAATTATAAATTTTCATTATTTTTTATTTCCATATAAACAATCTTTAAAATATTTTAATCAAATATATAAAGAAATAAAATATTATTATATTATCTATTATCTAAATATATACCATCAACTTATATAAGATTCTAAACAAATCGTAAACTACTTCAAATTTTAAATCTATTCAAAAAAATATTAAGTTTGTTTTTTTGGGATAGAAATGATATTTTTAAAAAATATTTTAACATTTTCACATCTAAGAAAATTTCATGTCATTGTAATATTATTAATTTGTACCATGTTATGCTTTTATATCCTTTCTTAATAATTAAGTAATGAATTTTTCAAATAAAGTTTTAAAAGGAAGGTCTTAAAAAAAGTGAAAAAAATTAAAAAATATTTTGTTTTAAATAAATATGTTAATTTAATATTTGTAAATAAAGCCCAAAAATTATAAGTTACTATAAATTTTGATATGTTAATTAATTATTATTATTATATTATAATATATAATATTCTTAATTTTAAATTATAAATTTTTCTTTATTTTTTATTTCTTTCTAAACAATCTTTAAAATAGTTCAATCAAATATATAAAATAATAAAATATATTATTTTATCGATTACCTAAATATATATGATTCTAAATAAATAATAAGATCTTCTAAAATTTTAAATCTATTAAAAAAGTATTAATCTTTTAAATGATTTGAATTATCTACACTAATGCCAAAAAGATAATTCTTTTTATAGAAATGAAATGGTTAGAATATGTTTCAACATCCTCACTTTCAAGTAGCTTTTGTGTTTTGCAATATAGTTGATTCATAAAATTTTATGTCTTTATATCCTTTCTTGTTAATAAAATAATAAATTTTTCAAAAATAATCTTAAAAAATTATTATAAAAAAAAACTAAGAAAACAATAAATTTTATGTTTTAAATAAAGATATTTTAGTGTAATATTTTTAAATTAAGGATAAAAATAATAAATTCATATAAATTTAATGTATTAATTGTTTATTATTATTGTAAAAAAATTTATAATATTCTTAATTTAAAATATAAATTTTTATTTTCTTAAATTTCTTCTAAACAATCCTTCAAATAGTTTAATCAAATACATAAAATAAAAAAATATATTATATTATCTATCACCAAAATATTTGTCATTAAATTATATAAAATTCTAAATAAATCATAAGCTAACTTAAAAATTTATATCTATTAAAAAAATATTAATTTTGTAAATTATTTCCATCATCTATATCAATGTTTAAAGTATAGTATATTTTTTTCGCATACAAATGATGTGATTGAAAAAAAATTTAGCATCTTCACCTCTAAATAATTTCCATGTCATTGTAACCATACTGATTCATGCAATGTTATATTTTCATATCTTCTATCAATAATAAGGTAATGAACTTATCAAAGTAGTTTTAAAAAGAAAGTTTTAAAAAGAGGAGGAAAAAATGATAATTTTTTGAAAATAAATACAGTTTAATTTTACATTTTTAAAATAAAAGTAAAAAGAATAAATTAATATAAATTTTGATATATTAATTATTTTTTATTATTTAAAAGTAATATATATTATTATTAATTTAAAATTATAATTTTTTTTTTATTTTTTATTTCTTTCTAAACAATCTTTCAAATAATTTAATCAAATGTATAAATTAATAAAATATTATTATATTATCCATTAACTAAATATACACGATCAAATCATATAATATCCTAAATAAATCATAAGCTCTTCTAAATTTTACATCAATTAAAAAATATTAATGTCTTAAATGATTTTCATTATCTACATCAATGCTGCAAAGATAATTTTTTATACAAATGAAGTGGTTAAAATATGTTTCAACATCCTCATTTTTAAGTAATTCTTTTATCTTTGATTCTTAAAATTTCATGTTTTTATATCCTCTCTTCATAATGAAGTAATAAACTTCTCAAAAATAATCTTAACAAAATATTTTAAAGAAAGAGTTAAAAAATAGTTAATTTTATGTTTTAAATAAATATATTTTAAATAAAAATAATAAATAATAAATTAATATAACATAACATATTATTTATTCATTATTATTGAAAAATATATAATATTCTTGTTTTTAATTATAAATTTTATTTTTTAAAATTTTCTTGAAAAAATATTTCAAATAGTTTAATCAAATTTATAAAAGAAAATAAACATATTATATCATCCATGACCTAAATATATGACATCAAATCATATAAGATTTTAAATAAATCATAATTTATCTTAAAGCTTTACATATATTAGAAAAATATTAATTTTTTAAATAATTTCCATCATATTTAGCAAAGTTAAAACGATAGTATATTTTTTTTTTGTTGCATACAAATGATGTGGTTGAAAAATATTTCAACATATTCATATCTAAGTAATTTTTATGTCTTTGTAACGTTATTAATTCACACAATGTTATGTTTTTATATAATTTATTAATAATGAAGTTATGAATTCTTCCAAAATAAATTTAAAGGAAAGGTATTTAAAAGGGAGGAAAAATATGACTATTTTTTTTATTTTGAATAACTATATTTTAATCTAATAGTTGTAATTTAAAGGTAAAAATAATAAATTATATAAATTTTGATATTTTAATTATTTTTTATTATTATAAAATAATATATATTATTCTTAAATTAAAAAAATATATTTTTATGTTCTTCTAAATAATCTATAAAATAGTTTAATCAAATATATAAAATAATAAAATATATTATATTATCTATTATCCTAAATATATATGATCAAATCATATAAGATTCTAAATAAATAATAATCTATTAAAAAAATTTACATCTATTAAAAAAATCTTAAATTTTAAATGATTTCCGTTATATACATCAAAGCTAAAAGTAAAATTTTTATTATACATATGATGTGGTTAAAATATGTTTCAATATCCTCACATTTAAATAAATTTTCTATCTTTGCAATATAGTTGATAAAGTTATATAATATCCTAAATAAATTGTAAGCAATTCTAAATTTCAAGTAATTTTTTCGTCTTTGCAAAATGGTTGATTCATAAAATATCATGTTTTTATATCCTCTCTCAATAATCAAATAATAAATTTTTCAAAAATAATATTTGAAAAAGATTTTAAAAAAAGAGTAAGAAAACAATAAATCTTATGTTTTAAATAAAGATATTTTAATATAATATTTTTAAATTAAGGAAAAAAATACATAAATTAATACAACTTTAGTGTAATAATTATTTATTATTATTGTAAAATAATTTATAATATTTTTCATTTAAAATTATAAATTTTTCTTTTTTTAAACTTCTTCTAAACTATCCTTTGAATAGTTTAATAAAATATATAAATAAAAAAAATATTATATTATCTATCATCCAAATATATATGATCAAATTACATATGATCCTAAATAAATAATAAGTCATGTTAAAACTTTTACATATATTAAAAATTATTTATTTTTAAATGATTTCCATTATTAACATCAATGCTAAAATGATAATTTTTTATACAAATGAAGTGGTTAAAATATGTTTTAACATTCTCACTTCAAGTAATTTTCATATCTTTGCAATATTGTTGATTTATAAAATATCATATTTTGTATTCTCTTTTGATAATTAAGTAGTAAATTTCTTAAAAAAGATTTTAAAGAAAGATAATAAAATAGTAAGTTTTATATTTTAAATAAATATATTTAAATTTAATATTTTTAATAAAAAGTAAAAAATAATAAATTAATACAACTTTAAGGTATTATTTATTTATTATTATAGTTGTAAAATAATATATAATATTATTAATTTAAAGTTATAATGGTACTTCTTTAAATTTCTTGTTAGATAATCCAAATAGTTTAATCAAATAAAGAAAATAAAAAAAATATATTATATTATATATCATATAAACGTATATGATTAAATCAAATAAGATCCTAAATAAATCATAAGTTATTTTTAAAATATATATTATTAAAAAAATATTAATTTTTTTAAATGATTTCTATTATTTATATCAATGCTAAAAGGAAATTATGTGTTTTTTTCAAACAAATAATGTTGTTAAAAAAATATTTCAACATATTCACATCTAAGTAATTTTCATGTTGTTGTAACATTGTTGATTCATTATATTTTTATATCATCTCTTAACAATGTAATAATGAATTTCTCAAAAATAGTTTTAAAAGGAATGTCTTCAAAAGAGAGAAAAAATTATAAATTTAATGTTTTAAATAAATATATTTTAATATAATATTTTTAAATAAAATATAAAATTAATAAATTAATATATATTTTGATATATGAATTACTTGTTATTATTGTAGAATAATATATAATATTCTTAATTTAAATTTATAAATTTTCTTTTATTAATTTTCGGTTAAACAACCCTAAAATAGTTTTATCAAATATGAAAAGGAAAAAAAAATATCATATTATCTATCATCCAAATATATTATATTATCTATTACTTAAATATATACAATTAAATCATATAAGTCCTAAATAAATAATAAAATATTCTACCATTTTAGATCTATTAAAAAATCTTAATTTTTCAATTGATTTCCATTGTATACATCAATGCTAAATTTATAATTTTTTTTATATAAATAATTTTTTAAAATATATTTTAACATCATCACATTCAAGTAATTTTTATGTCTTTGCAATATAGTTGATTTATAAAATTCTATATTTTTATATCACCGCTTGATAATAAAGTAATAAATTTTTCAAAACAATTTTAAAAAAAGATTTGAAAAAAAGAGTAAAAAATAGTAAATTTTATGTTTTAAATAAATATATTTTAATTTAATATTTTAAAATAAATCATAAAAATAAAAATTTAATATAACTTGAATGTATTAATTTTTACTATTATTATAAAATAATATATAATATTCCTAAATTAAAATTATAATTTCTTTTAATTTTCGTTTACACAATCCTTCAAATAGATTAATCAAATACATAAAAGAAAAAAGATATATTATATTACCTATCACTCGAATATACATGATCAAATCATATAAGATTCTAAATAAATCAAAAGCTATATTAAAATTTATATCTATTAAAAAAATATTAATTTTTTAAATGATTTCCACCATCAATGTCAATGCTAAAAGGATAGCATATTTTTTTCACATACAAATGAAATGATACGATTAAAAAATATTTCACCATATTCACCTTCAAGTAATTTCGATGTTAAGAAAAAGGAAAAAAATTAAAATATATTTTGTTTTAAATAAATATGTTAATTTAATATTTTTAAATAAATCCCAAAAATTATAAGTTACTATGAATTTTGATATATTAATTATTTATTATTATTATTATTATATTATTATCAATCCTTCAAATAGTTTAATCAAATATATAAAATAGAAAAACATATTATGTTATCTATATCCCAAAAATATATGATCAAATTATATAAGATCCTAAATAAATTATAAGTTATCTTAAAAATTTACCCTATTAAAAAATATTAATTTTTTTAAAAAAATTTATTTTCTATATCAATGATAGAAGGCTATTATGTTTTTTTTCATAAAATGATGCGGTTAAAATATATTTTAACATATTTACATAAAGTAATTTAATTTTTATGTCTTTGTAACATTGTTGATTCATACAATGTTATCTTTTTATATCTTCTCTTAATAATGAAGTAACGACTTTCTAAAAAAAATGAAAAGGAAGGACTTAGAAAGAGATAAAAAAAAATGCTACATTTTTTGTTTTAAATAAATACATTTTAATTAAATATTTGTAAAAAATAAAAAATTAAAATAAATTTTGATGTATTAATTATTTTATATTACTATTAATTTTAAATGGTAAAATTTTTTTTCTTTTTTATTTTCTTCTAAAAATCTTTCAAATTTTTTACTAAAAGAATAAAATATTATTATATTATCTTTATTTAAAACATAAAGTTAAAAAGGATACTTTATTTAATTTTGCATACAAATGATGTGATTAAAAAATATATCAACATACACCTCCAAGTAATTTCTATGTTTTTGTAACATTGTTGATTCATACAACTTACAATGGTAAGTTTTTATATCATATTGGAATATTGAAGTAATTAATTTCAACAATAAAAGGATGTTATGTTTTTTTTTTGCATACAAATGATTTTTTAAAAAATATTTCAACATCTTTACCGACAAACAATTTTTATGTCTTTGTAACATTGCTGATTCAAACAACGTTATGTTTTCATATCCTCTCTTAATAATGAAGTAGTGGATTTTCAAATTAGTTTTAAATGGATGGTCTTAAAATTAAAGGAAAATGATAAATTTTTTATTTTAACTTAATATTTATAAATAAAATAAAAAATTATAAATTTGATATACTATTTATTTGTTAACATTATATAATATTTTTCATTTAAAATTATTAATTTTTCCTTTTTTTTCTAAATAATGTTTAAAATAGTTTAATCAAATATTTAAATAATAAAATATATTATACTACCTATTACGTAAATATATACTATCATATTAGATCTTAAATGAATCATAAGCTATACTAAAATTTGATATGTATTAAAGAATATTAATTTATAAAATAATTTCCATTATCTAAATGAATACTAAAAGGATAATTTTTTCTTTATACAAGGAAAGTGGTTCAAATGTGTTTCAACATCCTTAATTTCAAGTAGTTTTCATGTTTTTGCACATTACAAGATAAAAGCATGTGAATTCTTTAGTATTTTGCAAACAATTTTGGCTGAAATAATCATCCTCCAAACACTAAAAATAATATAGAACTATTTGAAAGAAGAACATGCAATGGATACATATTCTTTAATCTATTTTTTTTTTAAATTTTATATCTTTAGCTAAATATTTTTATTTGTTTCTATAATTTTCTTCCTCTCTAATTTTTATCCTTTTCTCTCTCAATTTTTTTCTCAAAATTTCTATACTTTTATTTATTTTTTATTTTTTAAATATATTTGACTCTTTATCTCTAAAATTTCTTTCAAAATTTTCTTATTTTAACTTTTCATCCCTATTTTATTTAAAAATAGAAAAAGAAAGTGGAGAAAAAAATTATTGAAAAAGACAAAAAAACTAAGAGAAAAAATTTGAAGAATAAAAAATTAAATCCATGGAATGATTCTAACTAGGGATGGAAGAAGGCTGAGCCGAGCTAGCTTTGAGTATTCAAGCGTGACCTATTTGAAAATTTTGAGACCTGAGTCTGGGCCAGTTATCTCTTAAAGGCTTTTTTTTTTTTTGTTAAGGTCTGACCTAATTTAAAGCCTACAAGCCCAGTAAGTCTATTTAAAAGTCTACATTACAAAAAAAATCAATAAATAAACTTAAAGCCTATATAAATAATTAATTAAAAAATCTTGCAAATTTGAAACCTATAAGATAAAAAGGCCATTAAATAGGGATAAAACATATATATATATATATTAATATTATGTAAATAAAATATAAAATAAATATTATATAAATATAATATATTAAAATAAATATAAATATATAATATATAAATATAAATAGGCCCCTTAATAGGTTAAATAGACTTTTTTATAAGTCTAGGTCAGACTTGTTTATCTAAAAAGACTTTTTAACAAGTAAATGCTGCTATCTATTGATTAAAGCAATGAAACCATAGCCATAGGACCTTGTTCTTCATCTAATTCTAACCCACATGTTTTGATGGACTTTTAATTTTATAAAATTTACAATTGTGAACTTTTAGTTTTAAATTTTACTTTTAAAATTTTTTTTCTTATTTTTAAAGAATTTAATTATTTATCTATTTTTATGGATTCACATATAAATGATACTATTTGATATATAAAAGTTATATTTAATTTATATTATTATAATATAATTTTTATGTTATATAAATTTATAATATAGTATATATTTTTTATATAAAATAAATATTAAATAATATAAAAATATTATAAAAATGACATATAAAACTGTATGATTATATAATATTTTTTATATTATAACCACCATCACCATCACCATAATTATCATTATCATAATCATAATAATAATAGTAATTTATTTTTTATTATTTTAAGATAATTTAATTGTTGGTTAATTTTTTATTTACCTAATTTTTATATATTAATAAATAAATAATGTTATTTCATATATAAATTATATTAAATTTATATTATTATAATATATTTTTATATTATATAATTATTTATAATATATATTATTTATATGTAAAATAAATATTGAATAAAATAAAAATATTATAATAATAACATATAAATTATTTATCTTAAATAATAATAATAATAATAATAATCAAATAATATATAAAATATAAATTTATATAATTATATAATTTTTTAAATTATAACTATCACATCACTACCATTATCTCGTAAATATTATTATTATTTTTACCGCTATTACTATCACCATTCCTATCATAATAATAATAATATTTAATTTATTATGTTTTAAAATTTTAAATTTGTGTTATTTTAATATAATTAAAATTTTAAATTAATATTTTTATTTATATATTTTTTTATGAATTAATAA
Source organism: Canavalia ensiformis (assembly GCA_026541065.1). Taxonomy (NCBI): domain Eukaryota; kingdom Viridiplantae; phylum Streptophyta; class Magnoliopsida; order Fabales; family Fabaceae; genus Canavalia; species Canavalia ensiformis. The sequence continues at coordinate 81,189 of JAMKYM010000730.1, forward strand.
TAAATTTGTATAATAGAATGATTTGATTTACTTTTACAAGAACTTTTAAAAACTAAAGACTAAAATTGAAAACTGAAAACAAAATTGATTTTGTAGTTGTTAAAGTTTTTCACCACTTGCAACTCAAAGCAATTTCCATATCTTTGTAACATTGTTGATTCATACAATGTTATGTTTTTTTATATTATCTCTAAATAATGAAGGAATGAGCTTCTTAAAAATAATTTTAAAAGGAAAGTCTTAAAAAGTATAATTTTTTTTGTTTTAAAAAATATAGTTTAATTTGAAATTTGTAAATAAAAGTAAAATAATAAATTAATATAAATTTTGATATAAAAATTATTTTTTATTAAAATAAAATAATATATTATATATTCTTAAATTTTATATTTATTAAAAAATATTAATTTTTAAATAATTTCCATTATTTACACCAATACTAAAATGAGAATTTTTTCCAAACGATGTGGTTAACATATTTTTCAACATCCTCATTTTTAAGTAATTTTAATGCTTTTTGCAACAAAGTTGATCAATAAAACATTATGTTTTTTTACCTCATCTCTTAATAATGAAGTAATAAATTTCTCATAAATATATTTTAAAGGAAGGCCTTATAAAAAGGGGAAAAAAAACTAAAAATATATTTTAAATAAATTAAGGTTAATTTAATATTTTAAAAAAAAATACAAAAAATAAAATTAATATAAATTTTGATATATTTAATTATTATTATATTAAAAAATATAATATTATAAATTTAAAATTGTAATATTTATTTATTTATTTATTACCTTTTAAAAATCTTAAAATAGTTTAATAAAATATTATCTAATATTTAAATATATACAATCAATTATAAAAACATCGTACATAAACTATAAGTTATTTTTAAACTTTATATCTATTAAAAAAAAGTAACTTTTTAAATTATTTTCATCATCTATATCATTGCTAAAGGATACTATGTGTTTTTCTTGGATAAAAATACTATTGTTAAAAAATATTTCAACATCTTCACCTCCAAACAATTTTAATGTCTTAGTAAAATTATTGATTTATATAATGTTGCGCTTTTATATTCTCTCTTAATAACGAAGTAATGACTTTCTAAAAAAAATAAATTAAAAGGTAAGACTTAGAAAGAGATGAAAAAATGCTACATTTTTTTGTTTTAAATAAATATATTTTAATTTAATATTTGTAAAAAAATAAAAAATTAATATAAATTTTGATGTATTAATTATTTTCTATTATTAAAAAATAGTATATATTATTATTAATTTAAAATGGTAAAATTTTCTTTATTTTTTATTTCCTTCTAAAAAACCTTTCAAATATTTTACTAAAAGGATAAAATATTATTATATTATATTATTGATTTTCTAAATATATATGATCAAATCATATAAGGTTCTAAATAAAGCATAAGCTGTTCTAAATTTTAAATTTCTTAAAAAAATTATTAATTTTTTAAATAATTTCCATTATCTACATCAATGTTAAAAGCATAATTTTTTTTTTATGCAAATGAAGTGGTAAAATTATGTTTCACCATCCTCATTTTTAAATAATTTTCATGTCTTTGCAATATAAGTGATTCTTAAAATGTCATGTTTTTATATTTTTTTTTATAATGAAATAATAATCTTTTTCAAAAATAATCTTAAAAGAAGATTTTAAAAGAAAAAGCAAGAAAAGAATAAATTTTTTCCTCTCAATAAGTATATTTTAATTTTATTTATTCAATAAAAGATAAAAAAGAATAAATTAATATAACTTAAATGTATTAATAATTTATTATTATTATTGTAAAAAATAATATATAATATTTTGAATTTAAAATTACAAATTTTACTTTTTATAATTTCTTTCTAAACAATCCTTAAAATATTTTAATCAAATATATATAAAAAACATATTATATTATCTATCACCCAAATAAATTTTATCAAATCATATAAGATCTTTAATAAATCATTAGCTATATTAAAACTTTACATCTATTAAAATACATATTTTTTATTATCCAAATATATACGATCAACAATGCTATAAAGACATAATACTAATCCTTGTCCTTTTATACTACTAGTCCTAGTACTAATCCTAGTTTTAGTCCTACTAGAAGTTCTAGTCTTAGTTGTTTTCCTTGCCCAGATCCTACTACTAATGCTAGTCTTGGTGCTATTACTGAATCTAGTTCTAATCAGTCCTGGTCTGGTCTATAAATTGGTCATAGTCTAGTACTAATATGGGTTTTGGTCCTTTGCTAGTCTTGCTCTTAGAACTGATGCAGTTACGATCCCTACTACTAATCTTGGTCCATTCTTGCTAAATCTTTGATTTTTGGTCCTACTACTTGTCTTGGTCCTAGTACTAATTTCGGTCCTGGTTGTTGTCCTAGTATTGTTCCTGATCCTACTACTGGTACTATTATTGATGCTGGTCTTGGTTCTAGTCCTAGTACTGATCCAAGTCGTACTCCTAGTACTAATCTAGGTCCCAGTCCTAATGCTGAACCTAGTCCAAGTACTCATACTAGTCCTGGTCCTCCTACGAATCCTGTTCTTGATCCTACTACTAGTCCTAATACTAGTCATGTTCCTGGTCCTACTACTAGTCTTTGATCTACTATTAGTTCTGGTCCTACTATTGGTCCTGATCTTAGTACTAATCTTAGTCCCAGTCCTAATACTAATCTATGTCCCCGATTCTAATCTTTGAACTTGGTCCAAATCTTGATCCTGGTCATCCCCTAGTACTAATGTATGTTCTTGATCCTCTAATGATCCAGTCACAGTGCTAATCTATTTCCTAATCCTCTAAGGTTCTGAATCTCTTATTGAGGTTCTGGTCCCTCTTATTGGTTAGACCTATTCGTTTTCCTTGTCCTCTCACAGATCTTGGTACTTATATTGATCTAGTCAAGTTCCTATCTGGTCCTAGTCCTAGTGATCCAGCCCTGGTCTACTCTGATCTGGTGTTGGCTACTTCTTGTCCTGGTCCTTATCTAATCTTTTGATCGGTCCAGGTCCAGGTCCTTCTACTTGTCCTGATCCTAGTACTAATCCTACTCTTGGTCCTAATATTAATTCTGATCTTAATCCTAGTACTAATCCTTGTCCTAGTCCTACTATTAATCCTAGCCTTGGTCTTAGTACTTATCCTGGTCCTGGTCCTGGTCTTACTACTGGTCATGGTTATAGTGATAATCATGGTCCTGGTGATAATCCTGGTCTTGGTCCCTGCTAGTCTTTGGTCTGTATTGTTTTACTCTTGTCATCTCTGCTTGGTCTGATTCAGTGTATGTTGGTCCTGGTCCTGGGTCTAGTACTAATCCTGGTCCTTTCATAGTACTAATCCTGATCCGAGTCTTGGTCATAATATTGATCCTGGTCTTGGCCTACGACTGGTCCTGGTCTTAGTACTAGTCCAAGTTCTAGTCCTATTACTGGTTTGTCTTGTAGTACTGGTTTTGGTCCTATTATTGGTGCTGGTCCTTTCGTCGATCATTGTTTCTTATCCTACTACTTGTCTTGGTCCTTGTTGGTGTCCTAGCACAGTTCCTTGTCCTACTACCGGTCTTTGTCCTAGTCCTCATCGGTCCTGGTCTTGGTCCTACTACTGGTGTTTGTCCTTTTGCTGATCGTGGTTTCTTTTCCTACTACTTATATTGGTCCTAGTATCAATCCTGGTCCTGATCGGTGTCCTCGTACAGTTCATTGTCCTAATCCTGATCCTCATCCTAGTAGTGATCCTGGTTCTAGTCCAAGTATTGATCTGAGTCATGGTCCTAGTAATGATCCAAGTCCCAATCCTAGTACCGAACCCGGTCCTAGTATTGATACTGGTCATGGTTTAATCTTGTTCCTGATCCTACTACTGGTCTTGGATCTACTATTGGTCCTGGTCCTGGTCTTAGTATTGATCCTAGCCCTTGATTTACTACTGGTTCTAGTATTGGTCCTAATACTAATCTTATTCCTGGTCCTAGGAACAAGGTTAGTATTGGTCCAGGAACTAGGATTAGTACTAGGACTAGTAGTACTAGGTTAGCTACAAGATAAAAAGATTATTAAATAGGTCTAAAATATATATATATATATTATATAAATTAAATATAAAATAAATATTATACAAATATAATATATTAAAATAAATATAAATATTAATATATAAATATAAATAGGCCCCTGAATATATTAAATAAGCTTTTTTATAAGCTTAGGTATGGTTTGTTTATCTAAAAGGACTTTTTAACAAGTCTGAGCCTATCTATTTATTACACAAGTCGAGCCAACGACTAGGCTTTGGCAGCGAGCTTAGTAGGCCCATCGGATGACCTTGTATTCCTTCTAACTCTTTTGGTCTTGGTCACAATATTGATCCTTGTCTTGGTTTACGACTAGTGTTGGACCCAATATTGAACCTGGTCCTAGTACAACTACTGGTTCAGGTCCTAGTACTGATGTTGGTCCTTGCCCTGTACTGATCCTGGTTCCAATAATTATCCTGGTCTGGGTTTACCTACTAGTCTTGCTCGTAGTACTGATCCAAATCTTAGTCCTACTATTGGTTCTAGTCCTAGTACTTATCTTGGTTTTGGTCCAACTATTGGTCCTTGTCACAGTACTGTTGCTTGTCCCAATACTGATCTTGGTCTAGCTACAAGTCCTAGTCTCAGTAATGATCCTGGTCTTGGTCCTAGTATTGATCCAAGTCCTGGTCCATCTATTGGTTCTAGTCTCAGTACTAATCTAGGTTCAAGTATTGATCTAGGACCTAGTACTGATCCTAGTCCTAGTAGTGATCCTGGTCCGGGTCCAACTATTGGTCTTGGTCCTAATATTGATCCTAGTCGTGGTCCTACTTCGGTCAAGACCGGTAATGAACACAGTTACGAAAGCGCAACCTCTTTTGAAGTCAAAGGCTAAACATTGAATCCTGGTCCCAAGTCTTGATTGGTTGGGTCAGCTACCGGTCGTGAATCCTAATCTTTAATCCTAATGAAACTATTGGTTCTTTCCCTATTACTATTTTTGGTTTGGTGCAACTATTGGTCCTGGTCACAATACTAATCCTGGTCTTGCTCTGTCTATCTTTGGTCATGAACCTAGTCGAATCTGGTCCTTTGTACAACTACTAGTCAGTCCCCGATTACGGTCGGTCCTAGTCCAGTCGATCTTGGTCCCAGTAATTATCTTGGTACGGGTCCACCTATTGGTCCAAGTCCTGGTACTGATCCTAGTCCTAGTCTTACTACTTATCGTTATCCTATTACAAATCTTGGTTTGGGTTTTTGAAACACTAAAAATAATATAGAACTATTTGAAAGAAGAACATGTGTGAGCACCAATTTTTGTCCGGGTAGAAATCTTCCTTAATTAATTAATTTACTAAATAACTTTAGAAAATAAAAGCTCACATGGTCAAAAGAAAAGAGAAGGAGTTGCAAAAATTAAATAAGCAAGTGAGTAGATAATAGACAAATAAAGCTAAAAAAAAAAGAAAGAAAAAAAACAAAAAAACAAAATTCAGTTAGGTTAGTTGGGAGTTAGTTATAGTTAGTTAGGCTAGGGTTAGGAATTAACTTCCATTAGGTTAATTCCACCATGGTTAAGCTAGGGGTATAAAAGGGACATTTGGCACCAAAATAGGGGTTTTTTCTTTGGTTTTGGAAATTGGTCTTGGGATCTTCCCGAAATTCTGCTTGGTTCTTGGCTCCCTTGTGAAGTTTTTGAAGAATTTTCCTTAAATTCTTCTCTGTTCGTGGCTCCCGGGATTTAGCAGCAGCTGGTTATTGACAAGGCTTCTTCCATCTTTTCTGTTAGACATATACAAATTTCTCTCGAGTTTTCTTTGAAAAGTGATACGGAAATTGTATTATTCGGTTGAATTTTGCGGCATTGCAAGGAGAAACGGTTGTTCTTATCATCGGACTCTGTTCATCTCTTCTACTTTACGTTACCGGGTTAGGTTCTTGATCCTTGCTATTCTCTTGATTTTAATCGTATTTCGAAATCATAACATCCTCTGTTGTGCTTCTTAAGAATAGTTTAGGCTAGGGAGGAATTGAATTTATGAAATGAAATTCTAAGAAATGGCAACCAGCTTTAGCTTTGCTTCAGGAATTTTTGGTTTAAATGTCATGTAGAATTCTAGAAGCGAGATAAAGACAAAATTGCGGTCACATTTACTTATTGTATTTTCTCTTTTCACCTAAAGACTCAACTCATAAACATGTTAGAAAAGCCAACCAATAGTTGTGTAAATCCTGGGATTAATTTGCATGCGAATAACGGTGTGTTCTTTGTGTGGTAAATGGATTTACTACCTGCGTTTGTTTATTAAACTCTGCAACATCAATGTTTAGGCCTACCAGGTTTAATGATGCAATCAACATATAAGCGAGCATTGAGTATTTTGTCTTTCTAGTCGGAAAGTGATGAATCACAGATTAGGCTTGGTATAGGCTAAGATAGGTAAGCATCTACCAACCTTCCGGTGGAGGAGTGGTTGAGCTTGCATGGGGAGGTCTGTTTTGGATCGGGTCAAACTATCTAGGTCTGAGATCCGAGACCCGGAGGTGTTGTAAGCCTAAAAAATATGAAAGTAAGCGTTTTTAAGCCTACGCGAGGATATAATGCAGTAGATCACTCCCGCCCATCCCGAGACCAAGCATCGTTCTTGCTTTGCTTGGGTCTATGGGTACGTAGGAATGCATCAACCAAGAAGTAAGTCCCCTAAAACCTTCAGGAGGCGCACACAGTGAATAGTTCCTTAATCCTCAAGGGCTTAACTTCGTGTTTAGCTTTAAAGTTAGCGGCAGATAGTGGTTTGTGAGCGGCATGGGGACAGATAGCGATGTGATTAGCACATGCATTCCACGTATCAATAAATTATGTAGGATCTTTGAGTTTTAATAATAGATCATTCCCCGTTAGTTTGCAGATATGATCGACCAGCAGTAACTTCTTCACATAAGCGTGGCAAGGCCGGTGCTCAATAACTAATTTCGAGATTCGATAAGATGCGCATCGTTGATCTCGGTACCAGCAACTGAATTACGACAAGAGCCGTTGATAAGTTGTTCAAGGAGTTCCGATCTATGGCATATCCTTAGGAATTTTCTAGCTAAATTCCTATCTCAGCCGATTCAGGTAGAATGGTTTGAGTGAATGAGTCTACGTGAGGCTGAAGCTACCTCTGAAACCTCCTAAGCCAAGTTAATGGCATATAACGGACACCTAAAAAACTCGTCTTTTTCCTTCACCTAATCGCGAAGAACCTTAAAGATCGGCTCACGGTTCTAAATTACATCCGGATGTAGTCGGCAAGACTTTGAATCAGGTATTTGGCAACACCTGAGAGTCAGCCTGAGGATCTCTTGCCATGATAAGGGGTTTGTGAAATGTGAACATGATAGTAGGTGGTCGGTACGATGGCCTGAGTCGTGGTTGGGCGAGATATAGCGATGCAGGACCTCGGCAAGGAAGGCGCAGGTTTACGCTAGTAAGCTGATTTGAGTCGTTATTGTAATTGATGTAGGCCTTTGTAGAAGTCATTGATCTGCCATTAGATTGGTTGATAATTGGTTGGAGTTGTGTGAATAGCCAAATCCGGAGTCTGAGTGAACCGGGGGCTAATGATTAAATGTCAAAGGTCGGATAAATTATAGTGGATTTAGTTACCTACCTGTAAGGACACATCAAGTGCTACTGTGCGTTACAATAGGATTTCACTAAAGTTGTGCATGTATGACTGTGTTGACTCTGACTTCTGAATCTGGATTCGGATAAATCTTGGCATGTCAGGAGTAAAGTTATAGGGCAGGGGTCCCATTCAGGCCTCAGTCGATAATTGGTGCTACATATGTAGCCCTAGGACTATGCTGCATTGGGTTCGAGGTTAAGACCTTTAAATTTGAGCTAGATCATGTGACCGACCCGAGGCTATACGAGAACGAGGAAAGCCAAAACTTGGTTAATAAACACCGTGATGTAATCCGGTAGAACCGTCAAACCCATAGGAATAAGGCCTATGTTATTCTTTGCTTCAGTGAGCGTGACTTCATGATCCTTCTCGATGCAGTTGGAAACCAACCAGTAAGCGTCTGCATTAGAATGCTTGATTATCTCAAACAGACCTAAAGCCTGGAAGTAGTAGTCTAACAGCAAGTGCCATGAGGGTGGGGGATAGTTGAAGCACTCAGCTGGTCAGGTTAGACATCCTACGAATTAGTATTAATATACTGGTCATGAAAAACACTGTGAGCAACCGGGAGTTCATTGACAGCTTGAATGTCATGCTACCCATAACTCTTTCCTTTAATTTGTAAAATTCCGTCAGATTAATTACTTAATCTACAAGTGACGAAGGTACTGAGGTTAAGGATGTATTCATAGATTCCACACCTTTGGCACCTTAGTTTTCTTACACATGTCTTAATTTGATTTAGGGAAGCCAAGACTAGAGACTCTTGATTCAGTGAAGGTTTCTCAGGCCTGATGCTGAGTTGTGCAAATATACAGAGGCTTGATATCCTGTTAGCCTTTTTTGGACTCTGCACTACTTTGAGAAGACTCTAGGCCAGATTCGACTCAATAGACCCTGGTAAACTAGTCAGCCTGTGTCATGGCAACGGCAGTGGCAGGAGCCATACATTGGGGTCTGCAGTGGATACCAAAGGTTTTGTTAATAGGATTGACTTTAGAAACTTGATCTCATTACAGCATCTAGTCATGAACAGGTAATGAGACTTAAGTAAGTGGACTTAAACAAAATCTAGTATTGCATCCAGGACTAGAGACCAGGCTTGCTGTTCCTGTCACTAAGGTGACGAGACTTAAGTAAGCGGAAATCAATTGCAACAAATTGACCTTATACGAGTTTGGACGATGTTGGGCCACTTTTCCTCTTTTGAATCCTAGTTTGTTTATGCGGGTTTCAGTCACGTATTGAGAAACACGAGAAGCAAAGCCAGTGGGGTCCTATTTCGAGTAAAGTGCTCCCTAGGTTTAATGACTCCACATAACCTGATAGCATGCTGGTCTTTTGGGTTTGTACTTGTTTGACAGATTTTGGGTCAAATTAAGTTCCATAATAGAAGCTTTTGTTCCTAACCTTCTCAGTTTGGCCCTGAGCACCTACAAGGATGGGGACATTATCCTCATAACCAATTAGCCCAATAGCAGGTCAGATCTATATCAATATAGTAATATTGAAACCAGTCATAGCCTTGTCAAGGTCCCCTATATTTTTTTTTTTAGATGCTGTCACACCTTATGATTGGTCTTAGCAGCCATAAGGTAAGTCTAAAGGTCGTTCCTGGTCCCTCTGCATAATAAGTGGTAGTGAGGCATTAAGCTGGGAATTCTGTTTTTGGACTTGAAGGAGTCCAGGGGAACTCAATACCATGATCATTTTTTACACCTGATGTCTAATAAGCCCGCTTTTGGGACTCATTTGATGGCTTCTAAGGCGTCCTGCAAGATGTTTAATTAGCAGGGATTTTCATCCCTGAGTGAGGGATCGTAGGCGAATGTCGGGATTTAATTTGGCCATAAACTTGTGAGAACCTCATGCTCCATAGGTGCAGAATTCTAGAGATATGAAATTAGGTCATAGTGCAGCAAAGCAAAACCTGATTTTTTTAGACAACCAAAGCTTACCTCCATAGGCCTCAGTTTATCAAGATTTTAGGCCTTAATTCTGATAAGATTGTTCCAAATCACAACACAGTTATTGCAGGAAACGATCTTGCTTAGGCTAGCCATAGGACGGTTCATTACTAATCGCTCCTTGATTGAGAAAACCAGTTCACCACAGACCAGCCCTTGATTGACTAAAACATTAAATACATAAAAAGGAATTTCGTAGAAAGCACATCTTGGCTAAAAGTTAAATTGGACTGCTCCATTGGCAGGCAAAAAACTCTAATTAGGTTTAGCATATTGCCCTAGATTGCACACGGTTTGCCAATACTAAGATCTAGTATCCAGACATGACATAGGTATTCCCGCTTGCCCTCTAATCGATTAGTATCATTGTCCATATCCCTAATAATCTATGAACTTCAGCAAAGATTAACATTCAGCTTGTACATTTTCTAAGGATTCTCAGCGAGAACAGTAATTATAGGAACCTTGTAGATTGTTTTGTAGGTCATACTTTAGGTACCCCGATCACTCTAAATAAAATCTTATAAAAAACGTCTGTTTTAATTTTTCGAAATTCATGTAAACGGTGTTCTAACGCGAACGAGTAGCTTCTTCTACCGTATCGTGTATTAATTCGTGTGGGATCCAAATACTGCTTACGACGATTTAGGGATCTCACAAACATGAATTTCTGAAAATCATCATCTACAATAAAAGCTTATAAAAAACGTCTGCATTTTAATTTTTCTAAATTCATGTAAACGGGTTGTAACGCGCAACGAGTAGCGGTTCTCTACCGTATCGTGTTTTAATTCGTGGGATCCAAATACGGCTTACAACGATTTGGATCTCATGCAACATGAATTTCTAAAAATCATCATTTACAATAAAAGCTGATAAAAAAATGTCCTGTTTTAATTTTTCGAAATTCATGTGAACGGTTCCTAACGCGAACTAGTAGCGGTTTCTACCGTATCGTGTTTAATTGTGTGGGATCCAAATACGGCTTACGACGATTTAGAGATCTCGTAAACATGAATTTCTGAAAATTATTATTTACAATAAAAACTTATAACAAAAACGTCCTGTTTTAATTTTTCGAAATTCATGTGAACGGGTTCTAACGCTGAACGAGAGTAGCGTTCACTGCCTATCGTGTTTTAATTCGTGTGGGATCCAAATACGGCTTACGCACGATTTAGGATCTCAGAAACATGAGTTTCTAAAATCATTATTCTGATAAAAACTTATAAAAAACGCCTGCTTTAATTTTTCGAAATTCAGTAAACGGGTTCTAACGCGCCAACGCAGTAGCGTTCTCTACCGATCGTATTTTAATTCGTGTGGGATCCAACATACGCTTACGACGATTTAGATGTCGCGAAACATGAATTTACGAAACGACATCACTTAATAAATTTCCATTCAAGGTCCTGTTTTTTATCTAAAATCACTCTGTATTCTTTTAGAGATCAAGTCTCTTAACCGAACTACGTAGCCTTGGAGTTTCCATTGCACCTGGAATACGAGGAGCGGGATCAAGTCCCTCGTCAGGCTATTTTCCACCAACCTATTTATTTTCTATTTTCTATTCTATTTTAAGGGATCAAATAGTTTTTAAAATATCACACACTCGTTTAAGGGTACCGTTCCTTGAACGGCGAGTAGAGGTGCCTAATACCTTCCTTACTCGTGAACCGACTCCGAACCTAGATTTCTTCCACGAGTTAGGTTTTTCCAAATGTTTTCCCTTAAAAAGATTTGGTGGCGGCTCCACAATCAAATTAATTCTTTTCAAAATTCTCTAGCAGAGTCCGTCGCCTCGTTCGTAGTCACTTTGCTATGACGGATGGCGTACCCACTCTGGGGACTTGTGAGAGAGTCGAGCCCTTAGCCAAAGTGGGTAGTCCGCAATTGATCCACTTCGCTTGTCTTAGCGTCGATCCCTTTCTACACATGCTTATTTGTATGATTTATTTATCTGTTATCTGTCTGGGCGTTTATTTGATAACCCTAGGATAGAATAATTTGTTATATATATTTCAGTGCAATTTCCACCAGTCAGTTATCCCAAAAGCCCGCCATACCCTTCACCCACCGCCACGTGCATGCATAATTGTGAGTGGGGCCCTCAGTACCGGGTCTGAGCTGAAACTCGGGGAATGTAGGGGTCTAGTGGTGCCACCGAGTGATGCATCGATCCGGTAGGGCTATCATGAAAGCGCGGCTAGAGTGCGTCCTTTTCCGGTCGTCACGTAATCCGATGGCGTTCTCTCACGGTTAGCAGATCCAACACTATGGAATTGGAACTCTTGGCTCTAAAGGGGACCTTGATACCTCGGGATTGTGACCTGCAACTTTGGCGTAGATACATAGCAATAGACATCCCACAGATCCATAGGACGGGGACGTAACCTCGGACCTGGGACACGCAAGAGGTATACACTTCTATTATAATGACATATACCTGATTCGTGCATCTATCGCTGGTATGCAGAGCTATTCCAAATAGAGGAGCGTAAAAAAAAAAAAAAAAAAAAAAAGTAGAGAAGAGGGTGATGACTAGAAAAGATACCCAGAGGTTGCTATAGATTCTACTCTGACAATCATGTTCTTAGTGCATATCATCCATATCACATTTTAAAGATATATCATACCACGCATCGCCTTAGTCCATAATGTATCATACTCAAATCGGGTCATTGCTCGGTTCTTGCATCATGCTTTAATGATTTCATACCTTATACTAGATTACTCTGTCAAATAACTAACTCATTTACTTTCTTGGTTTTCTTTTTCTTTCTTTTTATTTTTCCCTTTTAAGGGATCAGATTCTCATTTATGTCAAAGGAGGTGAAACGGAAATTAACGTCGGATCGATGAAGTAAGAAACGGAGAATCGGGCAAAGATGATGGATCTGGCGAGTTTAGAATCTTTTACGCCTAAAAGGCTACAAACAATACAAAAAGGATGGCCTTTGACGCAAAAGATATGGTAATATATTAAAAGAATTATTGGAAATCAAAGTGCAGAGAAGTTAAGCCGATTCTTCGCCTTTGTTCGGTACTACAGATCCCCCAACCCGCGATGCTTCACGTTCACGGGCTTTCGGCTAGCACCCACTCACAGAAGAGGCATGTGAGGAACAAATCATAAGGCCGCGATGGAGGGAAGTAGAGCCATCTACGATCATCTTGAGCATAGTCCTTGGATTCCAGAGCTACGAGTCCAATCTATAGGGTTGCAACACGGTGATTCCTCCTTACGGTTTCCAGAGAAAATATCAATGCAAAGGCTTTACAAGGGATCTCCTAGAAAGACATTTGCGAGCTGGCGATCACACAACAAATGGGAGACTCTACATGGGCCGCACTGCGCTCTTGTCCTACGGCTGCGGTATTGTTCCCTCAGGGTTGATGATTTCATTGCACACGGTGGCCGATCTGGAGCGTTCTTATCTCGCAAAAAGCAAGTCCGAGAACCACTACCACCTGCAATACTGGCTGGACACAGACATTGTGCTCTCGAATCTCTCGTTATGAAAGGAAGAAGAAAAAACTGACATGTTGTCTACCTCTGCTTTATATGCGCGATCACCGGCATGTGTTCAAAAGAGAGGTAAAAGTCCAGTGCCCTATCTCGGACTTCCGTGTAGGCGCTCTCGAATCGAAACATGGTAAGGAAAAGATTGGGCGGGAATATCGGCTAGTTTGAGGAGAAGAAGATTAGACAGCGGCGGCTTAGCGGCAAAGGCAACGTCATTTATCATTGCAAGGTTTTCCCAATGTCCTCCTAATAGAGACGAGGGGTTGTGCTCAGTATAATCCCATCTTTGGGGCAACGTTGGCTAACCTCCTGTTCGGGTCTCACACTTCTCAAGAAGCTGTTGACTCCTATTATCATATATTATGAAGGACTACGGAGACAGCTACCGGAAAGTACGAGAAGCTTGGGGAGGTGGTCACCGAAAAGGAAAGAGTTAGGAGTCGAGAAGTTGTGCGACGGGGAAGAATACAAACTGATGGGTAAGGGAGCAGGGTGCAACAAATCAAGTTACCCTTCAAGCTGTAAGTACGAGCTTGAGGAAGTCAACTTGGTGCACGAAACATTACGAAAACTGAGCGATCGAAAGAATTAAAAGCAAAGTTGGAGAGCATGCGTCAAAAACAGTGGAAGAAGAGTTGTTAAAGCCCGACAAGAAAGTGAAAGCTTAAGAGGGATGGCGAAAAATCATACGCCTTGGAGGATCGTCAACGACAAAAAGTCCGGCCGAGAACATGCGGCTAAGTTACATGAGTCTTCAAAGTTTGCCAACAAGCAAAACTAGGGTTGAGAGCACGGGAAAGAGATGCGGCCCTCAAAATCAAGGAATGAGGATCCATTGAACAAATGAGGAGCGGGTCGCCAAATTAGACGAGAGAAAGTTCAAGCCAGGATAGAGGGACGAAGTTATGCGAGAAAAACCGATTGACGAAAGGAATGAGTTACGCCAATGGAGTAGAGGAATTAAAGCAACAAATAGAGAACTTGTTAGTGGCATGCGAAAATGAAGTGAATGAGGAAAAATGGAATGTCATCGAAGTCATTAGGATCGAGCAAAGGGGATAAGTGATCTGCAGATGAAATGAAATGGTATCAAGACACGGCGGATCATTGGACTAGATGTTTGGGGAGGCTAGCCGGCTTGGCTAACTTTGCTATCGCAGAAGTACCTCGATTTGCTCGAAGCGGAAGCTTCGCTGCATCCATCACATACGTCGAATTTGAAGTTGAAGAATTTATCAACTTTTGTAAAGAGTTAATCATGAGAATGAGCAGATATGTTACTCTAGTTGAAAAAGAAGAAAGGATGTACGTGAATATTATGAATAAAGAATCTACTTCTCTCTACAATTCTTGATGTTGCATTAATTTCCATTTCATACTCGTCTTACAAGCACGCTGCATCCAAATAACAAATTTATCGAATAATACGAATCTGGAGAAATCTTTAGTTTATGTTTAAAATTTTGAGATTCTTTCTTTAATACTAATTAATAAATATTGAATTCTGAAGAGAAGCAAGATAAGCGGATTCACGCATTCCTCGGCATCACATAGCACACGTTCAAAAACCAAGATGATGAATGAGCTAGAAGCACAAAATGAAGAGCTGCGAAATGAGGTTGCTTGATCCGAGGATCAGGTGGCAAAAGTCATGAAGCGTTGTAGAAGAGTACGGAGGGACCCTCTCGGGCAGAGAGCAGCGGCCGATTGCGACATCGGAGTCTGTGCGCGTGGTAATCGATCGCGAGTGGCCTCATGGGATACCACACAGGTTTGCACCTTCGGCACGGGGTATTCCCGCGAGCCCCGTGCGAGAACCCTCTCTGCACTACACGCTCGATACCCCAAATCGTCCTACTACCTACCCACTACATATAAATCCACCACCCACTTACCATACAAATCTACTACTACCCACCACATATAAATCCACCAACTACCTATAACACAAATCCTACGCTTATCCTCCACACACGGGTCCTTGACTTCTTACCCATGGCTCGTAATCCCAGCTCATACATACATGAACGCTACTACCATCGAAATCCCACCAATTCCATCCCTATGACTACCTACCCGCTAAACTCATCAACCACCTTTCCCTCTCGCGCACTTTACACATCATCCGACTTGGGGCCTCATACAACTGGCCTAAGAGGAATGAATGAAGGGTCAAATACTCCTAGTCAGGAGACCTCCCTCACAGAGATGGCAACACCTAGAAGAGAGAGTCGTGGCCATTGAAGGCAATGAGACTACGGACTTAGCAGATGCTTCGATTTCAGGTCTACCCCGACGTGATAATTCCGCCCAAGTTCGCATGCCCGAATTTGAAAATATAGCGAGAACCCGGTGCTGCTCCCCAAGTCATCTCGACAATGTTCAGAGTGGATGTAAGCGACGCGCATGATGATAAGCTCCCTTGGAGACACTGCTTCCCGATAGTCTCACGGAGCCGGCACCTAACCGGTATACTTCCACCGGAACGCACCCATGTCCGATCTAAAGGATTTGCGTATGCCTTTCTGGTGCACATAAATATAATATAGATGGCACCAGATCGGTCTCAGTTGCAAAATATGATTAAGAAGGAAGATGCAGACCTTTAAAGAATATGCTCTTAATTCATGGAGGGAATCCGCAGCTCAAGTTCAACCTCCTCTATTTGAAAGAGAGATGATAGGATGTTTACGACACTCTCCCCGCACCATTTTACGATAAGATTACAGCATGCTGGCCAATTTATCCGATATGGTTTTAATTGGAGAACGAATTGAAAGTGCTTTACGCCGTGGAAGAATTGCATATTAACATAGTCGCAATGTAAATGTGAAAAAGCCAACCAACACTTGGAAAAAGCAGGAGAGGCTCACCATGTGTCACATTTGATCCAAGTCATGCCCTGCACCTACACCACCCTAGTTACCAAACACCTTACCACCCCTCAAGCACGCACCTTTCATACCCTCGGGGATGGTGGCCGCCTCCCAACCTTAACTACCACCAACCACACCTTACAGCACTCCTCCCACAGCCTTTCCAACAAGCAACCCTTTCCGCTCATGACACAAATACATATCAACCACACCCCAACCCCCACAAAAAGCTTGCAATCCTGAAATCCTCGGCCAAAACACTAACCCAAACACTAACCCCCACCAAAGAAGGCCAAATAACAATGAAAGGAAACCGAGTACAGTTCTGACCCAATACCCATGAAAGCTACACTCTGAGGCTCTTTCCCCATCGCCCGATTCAAAATTCCTTGATGTGCCGCCGTGTCCCATGAAAACCCGTAGAACGACCATGGGCACCAAAATGGCATGATCCGTCCGGCGCAACGTGGAATATCACGTCAGCGCGGTAGGCATTCTGAATCGAGAATTGCCAAGGATTCAAACACAAGGTGCGTGATTTGATAATGCAAAATGGTTGAATTTTGAAAAGAGCGCCCCTAACGTAGGAATAATCCTTGCCAAACCACAGAGGGCCAACAAGGAATTGCTTAGAAGTGGAATTTGAGGTGAATATGCCTGCACGAGGCCGGGTCCCTGGCTGTCCAGGGTGCCCTCGCCATCGGCTATGTCTCGAGGAACCGGCAACGCCGAACGCCAAATGGCTTGGAGGCCGATTACTATGAAGCTGCAGCGTGCACATTCCCACATAAAAGCAACAAGTGAGTTGCACTCTGGGAGGCTTACGATGCCGAGGTAGATCCGGAGGCAAGGCGTAAGAAGTGTGGAACCGAAGTCACGCCACATAGCTGCAACTACCGCATGTGGTGAATATGGCCGGGGCCTGGGCAAGGACCCGGAGCTGGGTCGCATCTTATTCCCCTGCAGAGGGCAGCGAGGGAGCCGGCCGCGTGGCGAGGCTATTTTGGCCGGTCCCGGGAACCGGTAAGCCGAGCAAAGAAGTTAAGCGAGCAAGAGAATCGGGGCAAGCCTCGTCTCTCGAAGAAGATGCCTCGTGAATTTCTAAGGATGATCTGTGCAAAGTGAGTATGTCAGTAATCGAACAATTGAACCGTATGCCACCTAAGATTTCCTGTTGGCATTAATGATGAATTCCTTAATCTCATCGGGGGTGTTGCTGAAAATACCAATGAGGCACATGTGATAATAATAACCCATCAAGGAGAAGTTCGGTGGATCGCAATAATATAATCAATAACTTCCTCACCTTCATCGACAATGTAGATCCCTAAGAAAGTGGCCGGCATAATAAGGCGCTTGCACATATCCGTGGAAGGTGGTCATATTTTGGCTTTGGTCTTGATGTATAATGGTTCCTCGTTAAATGTGATGCCCACGATGACCCTGTCTAAGTTACCCTACGCCATCCCATCTCAGGCCAAGTTCAATAAAGGGTTAGGCCTTGATGGTTCACGTATGGAAGTTATCGGAGAGATTGATCCGTGCATTGGGGTCTTACATTGGTGGTGACCTTCCGTATGATGGATATCCCGCTCTCAAGACACTGTCTCCTGCAGCCACCATGATCCATTCTCGCAGAGCGCATGCCATCCACTCTTCACCAAAGATTGAAATTTCCTCTGACAGAGACGATAGATCGATAATTGTCTCCGCCAAGAGGATTTTCCGGTACAAGAAACCCACCACAATGCCCCTTACATCGAGGCCGCCGAGAAGCCTTGGAAACTCACTTCTGTGCCTCAGAAATCGCTAATGTTACCACCTGCATGAGTTGGGAGTAGGCGGTGGACTCAAGATTCTGCCCCGATGAGCCCCGCGTTAACGATGGCCGTGATAATGCTGAAGTATCTGGATTCCAAGCCTCGGAGGCAAACCCGTGGGGCAAAACAAGGGTGGATTAACCCACCATCATAGGTCGATTAAGAACAAAACACAGAGGCTCGGGGCTGGGTATAAACCCACCGAGGAGTGAGCGAGTAGGATTATAGGAAGAAATGGAAGAAAAGAACCCGTGCTAGGCCGGAAAAGCCGAAAGCTCCCAGAGAAAGAGGTGGTCCTCCCCGCTTCCACATTTCGTAAAGTTTTTGGAGTGTCGGGTCTCGAGACTCAGACATGATAATGGTAGCTGAGGAAGAAGAGCGCCACTTTGATGACTTACCATTGACGGGTTGTCACTCCGTCAGATACGTAGTCCAAACAATTGGGAAACCATCGAGCTTCCCTGGTGATTTCCAAATTCAAGTACTATGTACTTGTACTGCATGTGTAATTTCATAGGAATAAACAACTCGTGAATAAAACATTCGCGCATATGTTTGATCAATAAATACATTGAATCTCTTTTCTTAAATATTCTTTCCCTTCCAATACATCCATACCTTATCCTTTTTGCATATTCGGCAGCATCCGTCGAAAACAATCATTGCCTAATGATGATCGTGCTAGTATTGCATTGAATAATTTTGACCTGCCTTCGTTAATCAAGCTTACGTATGAAACGCTAATTTGAATACTGAGCCGCCTGGGGAATGTATTAAGGTCAAGGTTGAGCAGAATCTAGATCGGATACAACCTCACCACAGATCGGCTATCGAATTTGATAAATCTGGACCGAGTGAGGATAAAAAGAGGCGTAAGATAGGGCGCTGCTCAAAAACCGCTATCAATTAGTGTCACTGCTACATGAATATAGAGATACTTTTCGCTTCGGTCGCACTGCACGACATGCCAGGATCGGACACATCGATATCAGCAGAACATAAAATTGCCTTTAGTGCTCTGATCGGGCCAATCGCGTGAAACGCATTGAGTAAGAACGAGTCCTCGAGATGTCCCCAAAAATCCGGCAGAAGAAGTAGCACAGGCTCGAGATGCATGTGTTTCGCGTCGTAGGCAAAATACCCTGGAATGGGTGCCAACACAGCACCAAATTCCCAAGAAGATGGAAAGGTGCACCAACGCGTCGTAGTATTTCAGGACCTGACAGGCCGCCCAAAGGACGACTTCCCTCTCGCTCACATGATTGCATGAAGTGATAAATACGCCCAGCCTTCTCTGCACTTCTTTCGTTTATGGATTCAAGCTCGATATAACTGGGATCAAGATGGTGCAGCAGAGCATGGAAAAACCACCTTTATTACTGGCTTCTCGTGGAACTTTTTGTTGCTAAAGTCATGCCTTTTGGGTCAAGAACGCCTGGGCAACATATCGAGAGCCAATGGTGACATTATTTCATGACACGATCCACAAGCGAGATCGAGGTATACGGTGGATGGACATGATCGCCAAGTCAAGAACCGAGGAGGATCACCTCGATAACCCGGCAAAAGCTATTCGAACGCCTTCGAAGGTCCAAGTCAGAATGAACCCGGCCTAAATGTACTTTCTATGGCGGTGTTTCTGTGGTGCCGCTAGGCTTCATCGCTAAAGCTGAGCGGGAATTCGAGGCTCGATCTCGATAAGGTCCGCGCACCTTGGCCCAAGTGCCAAACTTCCTGAAACTAGAGAAGGAAGTACAGGGTTTTCGGGGAGGCTAAACTACACTGCTAGGCTTCATTTTCCGCCTGGATCGCCACATGCGAACCAATTTTCTAAACTCTCGCGCAAAAATCAGCCCATCAGCTTGGAACGCAGGGATCAAGCAAGGAGGCCTTTGAAAAAGATTAAGCTCTATCTACAAGACCCTCCTAGCTTTAGTCCCTCCGGGCCTGTAGGAGACCACTAATTTCTGTACTGACGAGGACGGCAACGCCAGCTGGGATGTATGTCTCCTGGCAGCTGAAGTATTCATCCCGGAAAGAAGGCAACATGCCATTTACTATCTCGAGCAAAAAATTTACCGAATCATGAGGCAAAAATATTCCCTTGTTGTAACAAACCTAAGTCACGCACGGCACGGCACGCTTCGTCGTTTTCAGACAGTACATGTCGAGCCATACTACTTGGTTGACTCTCAGATGGATCCCGATTAAGTATATCTTCGAAAAAGCCCGCTTGAATCCGGGACTCCGATCGCGATGGCAAGCTTTGCTATCGTAATACGATATCGTGTATGTTACAACAAAGAAAGGCCATTAAAGGTAAGTGCGCTTGTAGATTACTTGGCTCAATGTAATTTCTTTGCGACTTATCGCCCCATGAGGACAAGAGGCTTCGGAGCGAGGATCCTCAATGTGCAAGATTAGTGTTGCTGAGCAAAGAAGTAAAGGAGAAGGGATCGATGTTGTTCGGACGGGGCATCCAACATGACGGGCCATGGCATAGCGAGCCATACTACTCCCCGCATGATGGACGAGTACGTGACCTCATCACACGCTAGGATTAGGTTTCTCGATCACGAATAACGTGGCTCGAATACGAAGCCTGCATCACGGGAATACGTTGGCGCAATTGGATGCTAACGTCTAAGAACTCGGAGGTCTTTGGTGATTCAAGTCTCTGGCTATCCACCAAAGTTGCGCCGTGAACGGAGTCCCGAGATGCAGCTGATCCCATACCAAGCTTATATTAGGAATCGGCTGGAGCACTTCGAGGATGTCACTTTTGCACATATACCTCGAGAGGACAATCAATTGGTCGACGCCCTAGCCACCCACTCTCGCCCACGTTTGAAATAGGTAGAGTAGGAGGATATGGCCCTTATCCCGCGATTCAACGCCGAGATCGCCATAGCCTTTTGCCACGTGGTCAAGAGAAATTCAGGACTGGGCAACCCCGGTAGACATGTGATATCCTAGCAGCTTTTTCGAAAGACAAGGAAAGTATCCCAATCATGCCTCTGGAAAATGACAAAAGAACTTTAAGGAGAGTTAGTCGCAGCTTTCTTTTCTCGACGTGGGAAGTCTTATATAAAAAGAAATCACGACATATGGTCCTCAGCTACAGTGTAGGGATGCGCAGAGGCTAGCAAAATCGTGAAAGCAGTTCACGAGTGGATCCTTTCTGAACGCCCATGCTAACCCGACACGGCGATGGCAAGAAAAATCCTCAGAAAGGTGATACTACCGGGTCGATCTATGGAGGCCGATCACGCAGGCATGTTAAGAGCTTCGTCATAAATGCTAGTGTATACGCTAACAACAACATCCACGTGTTCTCGCCCACGTCCTTCGAACGTGCTATCTTCACCACGGCCAGTCGAAGCATGGGGAAATGGGATGTCATCGGGACCGACCGAGCCTAGTGCCATCCAACGGGCATCGTTTCATATCGGCTGCTATCGCACTCATTTCAACTGCACGTGGGTCGAGGCCGCTCCCACGCGCCGTAATCCTGAGCGTGCTCCGTAGTTCGTAAAAAGGGATTTTGATTTGCCAGTATGGGTCGCCCAACAAAATCATCACAGAGTAATTTGCAGTACTCAACCTTAATAACAAAATGATGAATGAACCAGGTAGCACCGGCTTCAAGATCCAAAGCATCATAATTCCTCCCGTACATGTGCCAAAGATGAATGGAGCTGGAGGCTGCTCAATAAAAACATCAAGAAAATCGTCCAAAAGATGGTGCTCTACATATAAAGACCTGGGCATGTACGACATCCCCTATGCCTCCACGCGCATCGTACGTCAGGCTCAGTACCCTCCATCGGAGCAACTCCATTCTCGCTTGTTTAGCGGAATGGAGGCCGTCCTTCCTATTGAAGTGAGAGATCCCTTCCATTAAGGGTGTTAATGGACCGAAGGTTGGAAGAGGCAGAGTGGGGCGTGCAAGCCCGGCCGATCAGTCAAATTTGGTCGATGAAAAAAGATCGGTGTGCCAGTGTCACTGACGCCTAATATCGGCGACAGAAGGGCATGAAGAAAGTATTCGAAAAAGAAAGCACGCCCCCGAGCATTTCAAGAAGCGAGATTTGGTCTCTCAAAAGTTGTTACCTCATGCAAAAAGCGCTGACGAAGGGGAAGTGGGCCCAAATTATCACTTCTGCCATACGTAGGTCAAGAAGGCTTTCTGGACGGGCGGCCGATTTTAACCGGAGACGGATGGGAACGACTCTCGGCAAATCCAACCAACGCTCGATGTCGTAAAAAGTATTATGCTTAAAAGGCCCGCTAGGCCGAAACCCGGCAAGTGGCTGACTCCAGGGCAAAAGTTAGGGCATCCGCAGTGCCCGCCAGGCTCGAAACCCGCAAGTGGCGACCTAGGCAAAAGTTGGGGGCGTCCAAAAGCCCGCTAGTCGAAACCCTGCAAGGGCGATCCCAGTGCAAAAGCTGTGGCATCCAAAGCCCGCTAGGTCGAAAACCCGCATGTGCATGACTCTTAGGCAAAAGTTAGGCACCCGCTAGGTCGAACCCGGCAATTTAGGCAAAAGTTAGGGCATCAAAGACGCGCTAGGTTGAAACTCGCATGGGCGACGGGGAGCAACATGAAAATTTCATTATTGCAAAGATGACCCTCAAGAATAGGCGGGAACCGTAATGAAATACTCTGGGCAAAGGATAAAAAAGTGCTGACTGATTCAAAAGTACTGGTCATGTTGGGTCAAGCATATGCATACCGGAGCAATTTGGATGAAAGGGGACAAAGGAGTGGATAAAAGAGGTGCAAATAAAGCCATTATTGAAATCGGCTCGTGGAGGCTTATCGTAACAAGACTCACGACATCGTGGGGCAAAATTTTGGATGCAGCCGACATCTGGGCAAAATTTTGTTTCCTCGATGAGCATGGGTGATAAGGCAGAAAGGTTATAAAAATACAATACTAGGTATTGGTTGCCTCAAGGCACAAGACCATCCAAAATTCCATCCCCAAATACATACTCTTCCTACATTCCTCGTTCGTTTACTTTTCAAATTCAGGTCATTTCATTGATTCAATTGTATTCATCGATCAAGCATATGTGCACTACATGCTATACTAAAGAATTATTAAATACTAAGACCTGTTAAATCATGGTTAGAACTGAAAATCTCGCAATTGATAGTCATTTAATGACATTGAATGATATCTTCCTTCTCCATAGTATCAGCAACAGGATGCATATGGCTTTCAACCGAATGAAATCGCTAGGCTGGAAGGCCCATCAAGCTTCCAGCTTCACTCTAAAGGCCTGCTAAGAACTGTGCCATGGGGAAGCTGTGAATTCTAGGTCCGCTAAATAAATAAAGATCAAAATCCGTCAAACTCTGAATTCTTCGCATGTTTACATTTTCGATTTCAGCCTATCACACGAGGCTCTGCGTGATGTTTATTTTTCCGCATTCCAGCCTATCACACGAGGCTCTCGCATGTTTTACATTTTCTCGCATTTTAGCCTATCACACGAGGCTTTGCATGTTTAAATTTCGCATTTCAGCCTATCACATCGAGGCTCTCAGATGTGTTAAATTTCCCAGATCTTCAAGTCTATCAACGAGGCTCTCGCATGTTTAAATTTCCGCACTTCAGCCTATCACACGAGGCTCTCGTATGTTTAATTTTTCTCGTATTTCAGCCTATCACCACGAAGGCTTTGCATGTTTAAATTTCCTGCGATTTCCGGCTTCAGATATCACACGAGGGTCTCCGCATGTTTAATTTTTCAGCATTTCAAATTTTCATCACACGAGGCTTTGTGTAATGTTAGAATTTTCCGTGATCCTGCCCCATCAGCACGAGGTTTTGTATTGTTTATCTTTCAGATTTTAATATCAACACGAGAAAAAGCCTCCAGAGGCGCCAATTCCCTCTGTAAATATGATTGCTCTTATCTTATTTGTATCTTCCAGATACTAGAATTTTCTTCCAGATTTGAATACTCAGTTAATAGGGTTTTTGCATGTTTAATTTGATTTTTATCCATCAGCTAATGAGGCTCCTCGTGATGTTTAACTTCTTCAAGATTTCAAATAACACACTGAGGCCTCATGATGTTTCAATTCTCCACTTCGCCATCACACCAGGCCTAACATGTGTTTTAATTTTCTCATGTTTAGCCTTATCATTAATGTAGCTCCATGATGCTTTAGTTTTCCATTTCAGCCCATCACACTAAGTTCTCATGTTAATTTTCATGCTTAGCCTACCACACAGGCTCTTGATGTTTAATTTTATACTTCAAATTTATCATAATTTAGTAGTTCTGATGTTTAGTCCTTCATGTTTAGCTCATCACACAGGCCTCATGCTTGAATCTCATATTTCACCATCACACTATGCTCGCATGCTTACCTTTCTCTCGCATTTCACTCATCACAGTACCTAGGCTCAGAGGTTAATTTTCTTATATAGCCTTGTCATACTATAGCTTCAAGATGTTAAATTTTCATTTCACTTATCATAATTGAGGTCTTTGATGTTTAATTTTCTGTGCTTCAAACAATGTCAATCAGGCCTCTTCATAATAAACTTTTGTTCATCATCACATCAAGACCGCATGACTTTCTCCCATCCCGTTTACCACATAAGGCCCCGCATGTGTTTTCGCAAGTCTTAATTTCCTTTTTATTTACTCAGGGACGGACAATAAAATCGTTCAATGCCTTTTTACTCATTTCTTACTCGATAATACAAGAAGTATTCTCGCATTATATAGTAAAAACTTGCAAAGAGGGGCAACCGTGAGCACCAATTTTTGTCCTGGGTAGAAATCCCTTGATTAATTAATTTACTAAATAAACTTTAGAGAAATAAAAAGCTCACATGGTCAAAAAGAAAAGAGAAGGAAGTTTGCAAAAATTAAATAAGCAAGTGAGTTAGATAATAGACAGATAATAGCTAAAAAAAAAAAAAAAGAAAGAAAAAACAAAAAAACAAAATTCAGTTAGGTTAGTCAAGGGCTATACAGAGTAGGTTAGTGGTTAGGAATTAACTTCCATTAGGTTAATTCCACCTGGTTGCTTGGTAAGAGGAAGGGACTTTGGGCACCAAAAGAGGGGTTTTTTCTTTGGTTTTAAATTATCTGTGGATCTCTCCCTGAATTCCTGCTGGGTTCTCGCTCCTGTGAAGTTTTTAAGCTAATTTTCCTACCATCTCGTCATGGTTCCCGGACCTGTTAATATCTGTTATCGACAAGGCTTCTTCCATCTTTTTCACATATACAAATTTCTCTCGCTTTCTTGAAGAGTATTCCTGAAATCGTGTCTGCCTGGCTGAATTTAAGATTCGCGTAAGGAGAAACCAGTTTGTTCTTATCATCGTACTCCGTTCTCATCTCTTCTACTTTACGTTACCAGGTTAGGTTCTTGATCCTTGCTATTCCTCTTTGATTTAATCGTATTTCCGGACCGATAACATCCTTCCTGCCGTGCTTCTTAAGAATGGTTTAGGCTAGTGGAGGAATTGAATTTTATGAAATGAAATTCTAAGAAATGGCAACCCTAGTTTAGCTTTGCTTCAGAATTTTGGTTAAATGTCATGTAGAATTCTAGAGCGTGATAAAGACAAAATTATCGTCACATTTACTATTGTATTTCTTTTCACCTAAAGACTCAACTCATAAACATATAAAAATCTGTTTAATGGCTTGAAACTGGATTAATTTGCATGCCAAATAACAGCAATGGTAAATGGGTTCTCATACTTGCGTTGCTTATTAAACTCGCAACATCAATGTTTAAAGCCTACCAGGTTTAATTAGCCTCACAACATATAGGTTTGTATACTTGGTATTTTGTCTTACAAACGGAGTTGATTTAATCATAGATTAGGCTTTGTATAGGCTAAGATAAAAGATCTACCAACCTTCTATGGAGGAGTGGTTGAGTTTGCATAGAGGCCGTTTTGGATTATCAAATGTCTGTAGGTTTTAGATCCGGCACCAGAGAAGTGTAAGCCTAAAATGAGGGGCAACTGCTGGCTCTCATGGTGGATAAATAAAGTGGGATCACCCCGCCATCCTGGAACCAAGCATCGTTCTTGTTTGTTTGGGTCTATGGCCGTAGGAACGCATCAACCAAGAAGTAAGTCCCCCAAAACCTTCGCACCGTATACAGAATAGTCTTTAATCCTACAATCTCAGGAGCAGCCTAAAGTTAGCAAGATAGTGGTTTATGACTATACTGACATATAGGATGTGATTAAAGATGCATTCCCCGTATCAATAAGTGTATAGATCTTGGAGTTTTAAATAATAGCGTCCCCTCGTTAGTTTGCATATGATCGACTGTGAACTTCTTCATAAGCATGGCAAGGCTGTGCTCAATAACTAATTCTCCGAGATTCAATAAGATGCCATTGCCGATCCGGTACCAACAACTAATTCGACAAGTCATTGATAAGTCACTCAAAGTTCTCCATCTATGGCATATCCTTAGAATTTTCTAGCTGTAAATTCCTATCTCAACCGATTCAGTAATGGCCTGGAGGAATGGTCCGTGAGCTAGCCATCCTGAAACCTAAGCCTAGTTAATGGTGCATATAACACACCCGAAACTCATCTTTTTCCTTCACCTATCCCAAGAACCCAAAGATCGTACCCGGTTCTAAATTAAGACCCATAATGTTGACTTTTGAATCGTATTTGCAACACCTCGAGAGCTGCACTGTAGGATCTCGCCATGATGTGGGCTCAGGAAATGTGGACAAGATAGAGGATCGGACAAGACAAGTCAGGTTAGCGAGATATAGCATGGACCTCAGCAGCGAGCAGGTTTATTTAACTGACAGTCACATAACAGGAGGCTTCTTAGAGAATGCTAATCCGCCACTAGATTGGTTGATAATTGTTGGAAAGCCAGGGGAATAGCCAAATCCGGTGAGTCCGAGTGAACCTGGGGCCAATGATTAAATGTCAAAGGTCGCGATAAATTATAGTGGATTTAGTTACCTTCTCGGTAAGGACCTCGTCAAGTGCCACCGTAAGCTCAGCAACAGGATTTCACTAAAGTTGTGCATGTATGACCGTGTTGACTCCGACTTCGAACTGATTCGGATAAATCTCGGCATGTCGGAGTAAAGTTATAGAGCGGGGTCCCATTCAGCCCTCGGTCGATAATTGGTGCTACATATGTAGCCCTTAGGACTATACGCAGTTGGGTTCAGGTTAAGACCTTTAAATTCGAGCTAGATCATGGACTCACCCGAGGCTATACAGAACGAGGAAAGCTAGAACTTGGTTAACAAACATCCGGATGTAACTGACAGAATCGGTCAAACCCATAGGAATAAGGCCTACGTTATTCTTCGTAGTAGCGCGACTTCATGATCCTTCTGATGCAGATTGAAACCAACCAAGAAGCGTCTCATTAGAATTCTTGATTATCTCAAACGGACCTAAAGCCTGGAAGTAGTAGTCCAACAAGTAGTGCCATGAGGGTGGGGGATAGTTGAAGCACCTCCACCTGGTCGGCTAGACATCCTACGAATTAGTATTAATATGACGGTCATGAAAAAGCACTCTAAAACCAATGGGGTCTGTTGAGTGCTTGAATGTCATGCTACCCATAACTCTTTCCTTTAATTTGTAAAATTCGCTCAGCATTAGTACTTAATCTACAAGTGACGGTGGCTGTGTTAAGGACATGTCATAATTCCACACCTTTGGCACCTTAGTTTGCTTACACATGTCTTAATTTGATTTAGGGAAGCCAAGACTAGAGACTCTTGATTCAAGGAAGGTTTCCTGCAAAGCCCGATGCTGAGCTGTGCAAATATACAGAGGCTTGATATCCCGTTAGCCTTTTTGGACTCGCACTACTTTGAGAAGACTTAGGCTAGATTCGACTCAATAACTCGTAAACCAGTCACTCGTGTCATGGCAACGGCGTGGAGAGCCATACATTGGGGTCTCTGCAGTGGATACCAAAGGTTTTGTTAATAGATTGACTTTAGAAACTTGATCTCATTAAGAAGATCTAGTCATGAACAGGTAATGAGACTTAAGTAAGTGGACTTAAACAAAATCTAGTATTGCATCCGGGACTAGAGACCGGGCTTGCCGTTCCCCGTCACTAAGGTGACGAGACTTAAGTAGCTTTGAATCAATCTGCAACAAATGTAACCTCTATACTAGCTTTGGCTTGGGCCCTTTTCCTCTTTTGAATCCTGAGTTTGTTTATGCAGTTTCAGCTCGTATTGAGAAACACGAGAGCAAAAGCCAGGGGGTCCTATTTCAAGAAAGGCTCCCTAGGTTTAATGATTCCACATAACCTCGGATAGCATGCTTGTCTTTTGGTTTGTACTTGTTTGGATGTATTTTGGGTCAAATTAAGTTCCAGTACTAGAAGCTTTTTGCTCCTAACTCTCTGGGCTTTGGCCCTCTGGAAGCACCTACAAGGACGGGGACATTATCCTCATAATCCAACTAGCCCAATAGCAAGTCGATCTATATCAATATAGTAATATTGAAACCCGCCATAGCCTTGTCAAGGTCCCCTATATTTTTTTTTTAGATGCTCACTGCTGACCTATGCATTGGTCTTAGCGTACTCATAAGGCAAGTCTAAAGTGTCGCTCCCCGGGTCCCTCCGCATAATAAGTGGCGAGGCAGGCATGGGCTCGGAATTTCTGCTTTTTGGACTTGAAGGAGTCCTAGGAACTCAATACCATGATCATTTTTTACACCTAGATGTTCCATTAAGCCCAGCTTTTGGGCCATCTCGACGGATGCTTCTGATGCATCCCGCAAGATGCTTGACTGCAGGGATTGCTCATCCCGAGTGAGGACCGTAGGGCAAATGTCGTGGATTTAATTTGGCCATAAACCTGGAGAACCTCATGCTCCATAGGTGTGACTTCAGAGATATGAAATTAGGGCTGCAGGGCAAAGAAAGCAAAACCTCGATTTTTTTTAGACAACCAAAAGCTTACCTCCATAGGGGCCTCGCCTACTCAAGATTCTTAGGCCTTTAATTTCCGATAAGATTGCTCCAAATCACACTCGGCTAGTGCAGTAGAAACAGATCTTGCTTAGGCTAGCCATATGTAGGACCGGTCTCATTAAGTAATCGCTGCCTTGATTGAGAAATCAGGTTCACCAAAGCAATCCAGCCCTTGATTGATTAAAATATTAGATACATAAAAGGAATTTGAAAGCATTGGCTAAAAGTTAAATTGGACTGGTCCATCATTTGGTTTTCAAATGAAGAATCTAAACTCGCATATATTTCTACACATTTAGAAACAACCAAGCTACGAGGTTCAAGGCCTAAGCGCTTTAACTAATGAAGTTCCGAGTACACCTTGGTAAAAAGGAGCAATAGAAAGATATCAAATCAACGTTCCTAGGCTAAATACAATAAACTCCATATGGCTATCAACTAGGCCCTCAGGTTTAGCATATTGCCCTAGATTGTACAGCTTGCCAATAATACTAAGATCTAGTATCCAGACATGACATAGGTATCTCCGTTCGCTCTTCTAATCGTATTAGTATCATTGTCCATATCCCTAATAATCTATGAACTTCAAGCAAAGATTAACATTCAGCCTTGTACATTTTCTAAGGATTCTCAAATGCAGAACAAGTAATATAGGAACCTTGTAGATTGTTTTGTAGATCATACTTTAGGTACCCCGATCACTCTAAATAAAATCTTATAAAAACGTCCTGCTTAATTTTTCGAAATTCATGTAACGGTTCTAACGCGAACGAGTAACGCTTCCTACTATCGTGTATTAATTCGTGTGGGATCCAAATACTCGCTTACGACGATTTAGGATCTCGTAAACATGAATTTCTGAAAATCATCATCTACAATAAAAGCTTATAAAAACGTCTGCGTTTTAATTTTTCTGAATTCATGTAAACGGGTTGTAACGCGTAACGAGTAGCGGTTTCTACCGTATCGTGTTTTAATTGTGGTGGGATCCAAATACGGCTTACGACGATTAGACCTCTCGCAAACACGAGTTTCCTCTTCAAATCATCATTTACAATAAAAGCTGAATAAAAACGCCCTGTTTTAATTTTTCGAAATTCATGTGAACGGGTTCTAACGCGAATTCAGCGCAGTAATGCTCACCGTATCGTGTTTTAATTCGTATGGATCCAGAATACGGCTTACGACGGATTGTAGATCTCGCAAGTAAAACATGAATTCTCGAAATTATTATTTACAATAAAAACTTATATATAAAACGTGCCTGTTTTAATTTTTCGAAATTCAATGGAACTGGGTTCTAACGCGAACGAGTAAGCGTTCTCTACCTATCGTGTTTTATATTCGTGATCCAAATACGGCTTAGCATCGATTTAGGATCTCAGAAACATGAGTTTCTCAAAATCATTATTTACAAGAGAAAACTTATAAAAAACGCCTGTTTTAATTTTTCGAAATTCATGTAAATCGGGTTCTAACGCTCAACGAGTAGCGTTTCCTTCTACCGTATCGTGTTTTAATTCTGGGATCCAACACGGTTTACGACGATTTAGATGATCTCTGAAACATGAATTTCTGAAACCATCACTTTAATAAATTTCCATTCCTATGTCCGTTTTTATCTAAAATCACTCTGTATTCTTTTAGAGATCAAGTCTCTTAAACTAACTACGTAGCCTCTGAGTTTCCTATTGCACCTGGAATATTAGGAGCAGATCAAGTCCCTCGTCAGTTATTTTCCACAACCTATTTATTTTCTATTTTCTATTCTATTTTAAGGGATCAAATAGTTTTTAAAATATCACACACCCGCTTTATGGTACTGCCTTGAACTACTAGTAGGGTGCCTAATACCTTCCTTATCGTGAACCGACTCCTAATCCTAGATTTCTTCCACAAGTTGTGGTTTTTCCAAATGTTTTCCCTTAAAAAGATTTGGTATGGCTCCACAATCAAATTAATTTTTTCAAAATTTAGCTGAACCCGCCTCTTGCCGTGAATTACTAAGTACATTTACAACATGCAATGGATAAACATTTTGAATTTATTTTTAAAAATTTCTATTCTAACTAAATTATTTTTATTATTTGTTTATATTTTTTTCCTCTTTAAACTTATTTTTTTTCAATTTTTCTCAAAAATTTATACTTTATTTATTTTTATTTTTAAATATATTTGACTTTTTATTCTAAAAATTTCTTTCTAAATTTTCTTTACTTATTTTAATCCTTGCATCCTCTTATTTTATTTAAGGAGTTTTTTGTAGGAAAAAATTACTGGTTAAGTTTTTTTTACTCAAGAGAAAAATTTGAAGAATAAAAATTCAATTCATGAAATGACTTAACCTCATTATTATCCATTGGATCTTATTTTAGTCCTTTATAATTCAATTTAACTGTCTTCTATTCTCGAAATTTTTTTTATTATTTGAAAGAATTTTAATATTTCATCTATTTTATAGATTCATTATATAAATTATTAATATCTATTATATAAAAATTATATTTAATTATATTAAATATAATATAAATCTCACGCTCATATAATTTGATACTGAGGGCGTGGTATTTATGCCTATATAAAATAAATATTAAATAATATAAAAATATTTATAAAAATATATAAAACTTATTTTATTTTATATATTGATTATCAAATAATATATGTAATATATAACTAAATATCATATAATTACTTTCATCTTTATAACTATCATCAGTTCCGTGGACCAATTCATTTATCGAGACGTCATAATAAAAATGGTTAATATTTTAATATTTTGTCAATTATTATTTAATAATTTGATTTTTTATTATTTTAAATTTTTGGTTCTTGAATTTTAATATTACTTTTTTTTTTTTTATCTAATTCTTATCCATATTTAAAATTAAATAATTTTTATTTTGATATTTTTAAATTTAATTTTACAAATTTATATATTATGATATACTCAATATACGTAATCATTATAATATATATTATTTTTATATAAATAAAATTATTGAATATTATAAATATTGTAATATTCATTATATATAAATTAGTGAGATTTTAAATAGGCTGCAGAATAATCCAAACAATATATATTAAATGATATAATTTTATAG